>JAWWMK010018610.1:0-19173 GCA_035047105.1 Galeopsomyia nigrocyanea | reverse complement strand
ATAAACACCAATTGTAGTAAAACTTACGGTGCTTTCGTTATAATTGACTGGAATATGCTTAACGAGACACAAGAGGAGTTCTTTAGAATGATTGAGGACTTGGCTGGCAGTTGCTGTCGCCCTATAGATATACCTTCCGATTTTGCATATTGGGATCAAAATCCAAGATTGTATTTTTTCTACGGTAATACGTCGGTATACAACGGCATATACGATGATCATCTTAAACCATTGACCAAAGATCAAATAGATGCTCTACAAGTAACTGAAAAAATTGTGGAAGAGATGTCATCTGATTATAAATATTACGAAGGGGAATTTGAAAATGTTTTACCTGGACAACTTTACGAGAAGATTTGAAAATGTTTTACCTGGACAACTTTACGAGAAGATTAAAGAAGCATGTAAATGCGCAGCATACATGAGTAACATTCGTGATGATAAATAAATTATCAAAGTGTAGCTTAGCATAAGTTTTACCACTAACAAAAACAATTCAATGAATTCATTTTGCCTGCTTATTTTTTACTCAAAAACAATCGGCCCTTTGCAGGGCCACCACAATATCAAACGTTGAACAAACCATTCCTGCAGTGACCCTGTCCCTACAATGACTCGAGCATCGTCGCGGGCATTAGCACTTCACGCCGCTCGAGTTCTCCTTGAATTCTTTTGCGTGGAGAACAGGCTGATACGGCTTCAGGTGTGGATATGAGTTCAGGTCAACTCGTAGCTGTGTGAACTCGTAATTCACAACTACGAATTCAGGTGAACTCGTAGCTGTCTGAAGTCGTATCAGACTTGTTTATCTACTTCAAGGTTAACCTATCGTGGGATTAAGCCTCGCAGAGTCCAGGATTTTAGGGTTTAAAGCTCGAGGTTCACATATCGTTGGTTTGAGGTTCGTTGCGCCCAGAGTTCTTCGGTTCCAAATCTCAAGTTTTGTGTATCGTGGGTTTAAGACTTGCAGCGCCCAGAGTTTTTGGAGTTTAAAGCATGAGGTTATACTGTCGTAGGTCTCGCAGTGCCCAGGGTTTTCGGGTTTACATCTCGAGGTTGACCTGTCGTGTGTTCAAGCCTCGCAAAGCCCAGTCTTTGGGGTTTTCGAGCTTGAGGTTAAGCGGTCGTAGGTCTAAGAATTATTAGTTTCCACTGCCGTGGTCCTACATTTATATGGTTACAGATTAGTTTGGGAGTGAAATGAAAGGTTATCATATGTAGAAGTTATCTAATAATTTATAAGATCCTGAGTACGTCAAGTTCGAATCTAATCTATAGTTCATATGATATTATATGGTAATCGAGCGTTTGCAGCTCATAATTCGATACCAACTATATCCGCCATTTAGAATTTTATTTACCTTACACTTATTAAGCGTCATCGTGGTAGATCACATAATTAATTTACATTCAGAGGTGAAAATGAAGTAATAATTTGTTATTTTACTCCTAAAATTTTTTTTTCCATGTATTGCGACCTTATATGAAACTCAAATTTTTTACATTTCAACAAACGATATTTCCGGTTCTAATAATACGATCCAAAAAAATGAGTAGTGCATTTCAAATTAGATTCGCTCTTTCCTATGCCGTTTCCAGATTTGCAATAGAAGAAACATTCGCGATGTGAGAAAAGCCCAAAAACCGTGTTTTTTTCACTTTTAGGTTAGAATATCTCGAAAACTTGATATGGTGGAGAAATTCTAATGCCGGTTTCGGATTCAGCGCATCCAATTTCTTTGGGTACGCTATAACCGGTCTTTGGGTGTGAAAATTGTTGGGCTGTGTTATTTTTCATTAATCTCAATCTGTCTGTAGTTTAGAGTTAACAGCACGCAGAATACTCCTACAGATTTTTATCTTCTTATGAACCCATGACTGCTGCAATCCTTTTATCAAATCTAAAAGCGCAAAGAACTTTGCAGTTTCAAAGCTCAAGTGGATAATCTACTCTCGTCAGGGTTAAAAACAAATGTTGTCTAAATCAGATCGACTTAGCCGAACGATGATTTTTCCAATCAAGCCTTTTGTGTACTGCGTTATTACATTTGTATGCGATTATTAGATAGTTCTGGACAATAATTATGGAACTATTAACAAACATACACAATTCACTCAGTTAAAAATATTCGTCTGATTACGATCCCAAGTTCTTTCTCTACATCAAGAAAATTACATTTTTTATGATTAATTTATTTAGTACCATAAGAATATAATCTTTCTTTGCCCTGAAATAAAGAAAAAAAAATACCCACAAGGAATACAACACAGAAAATAAAAAATAATTTTGTAGATAAAAGTAAAGTGGGACACATCTAATAAATATCAAGCCCCAGTTCAGTTACAATAAATATTCCGTTTATTGTATAATCAGTTTGTTATTATGTTCAGATACAATTCAATTCGATTTTTGTTTCAAGCTAATTTCTATTACGTGATAGACATTGTCGGAGGGGACTCCCTCAATTTTCGATTTGTTTTTATCCAAACATAGCTCAATTGCACTATAGTCAAAGTTAATGCCCAAATTAACAGCAGTGAAAAGTAAGTTGAAAAATTTATATTTAATTTTCTTCTTCTTTCTGTTCTTTAGTCCGCCAACGGAATTCTCACTATCCAATTCCCAAATTCACGCTGCTGCTCCTGTAATTCAAGTGCCTGGATTAGTTATAGCCTTATAATTTTTAGTTAAATCCAGTTGCCGTAAGTATCTGTAATCGAGCGTAGTTACATGTTCTATCGTTCTATAAATGAGAGATGGAGCTGCATCTACTAGGAAAACACAAAACTCCACAGCACGTGCCGTCAAACTCTTCCCGCACCAATAACGTCACGCTGGTACCGGTTTTACGAAAGTGCAAACCAAAAACAATGCACCTGAGAGTATCATTTTCTTCTACGTCTTACTAGCATAGTCAAAA
Source organism: Galeopsomyia nigrocyanea (assembly GCA_035047105.1). Taxonomy (NCBI): domain Eukaryota; kingdom Metazoa; phylum Arthropoda; class Insecta; order Hymenoptera; family Eulophidae; genus Galeopsomyia; species Galeopsomyia nigrocyanea. The sequence goes on along the minus strand of JAWWMK010018610.1, from coordinate 16,252 downwards.
TAAAAGAATGAAGTATTAAAAAAAATCAACACATTGAAATGAAATGTTTCTAAATCTATTAAATCAAAATGAATAACAAAATAAAAGATTTGTTTTGAGATTTGTTAAAAGATTTATCTTGTTTTTTTTATTAAATTATTGCTTTTCCTGGTTTAAGAAGTATCAGAACGTAAAGGCATTTCAATTGAAAAAAATTACTCAAAGTTAATTAGTCGTCCTCGTTGAAAAAATTTTAATGGAAATTTGACGGAAATCACCTAAACTGTGTTAAAAATCTAATGAAAATGTAATGAGTTCTAATGATTCTTAATCGTTTAATAATAAACTTAATGGTTCATGGTGAAAGTTCGATGAATCCTTGACAATATCTTCAAATAATGCCAAGATTATATCACATTTTTATCATATTTTTATCATAATTTTTCCACCAGGGCAGAGTTTCAAAAAAATAGTAAGCTTACTGTTGAACATAATAGTATTTTATTATATAACAAAAAAATTCGGTCACGTAAGTGATTTTCGATGAGAACTAATATCTGCGCATATTATATCTACTAAATGATATTAGGTTAACTATAAGTAGAAAATCATTGCAACATCATATATCTATCGGTTTATCTATTAACGTAACTTGTTTGCAATATAGAAAAAATAATATTAAGAATGATATAGTTCAATTATTAGACCTTATTTTATTGTCGGATCTAAACAAACTGTAATAATTGTGAACATACTGTTATAAACGACTGCCCCATACTTTTCTAAAGTATGTTTCACAGTATAAATAAAAAAAAATGATTATTAGAAGGAGCAAATTTATGTTGTAAGTGCTGTATAATCATTTTGAATAGAAGATTATGTAAGCTAAAAATCTCAAATCATAACTTTATGTTAAGCAACATAAGAAAGGCGAGACGGATTCATCTCACGTTAGTCCCCCACTCTTACACACCTTCGCTCTCTTTCCAGGAGAATCGATCTCAAAGTAGGAGTCGCCGCAGTAACTACCCACAAGAAGCTACCGTTACAATTTACCTTTCAATTGTGCAATTTTCTCAGCTTAGGCTGGAACAAAAAACTTATCGAACTTCTTATTTAATTTATAAAAGTAAATGTAATGTTGAATCGACGACTCTACATCAACCAAAAGCTATATTATTTTATGTACTTTGTAGTTCGTTTGCGCTGATTGTGACATCATTGCTGTCGGTGTTAAAGTTTTGGAAGATGCAATCACTGTTAATACCACGTTAAAAATCGTGGGATCATTCCCTTTTTATAGGGATATGACGTAATGGCAAGAGAGGTAGACAGTATAAAAAACTCTATATAAATCCGTCTTTCCTGCTTCATTTGTTTATCGCAATGAATAATTATTGAACATACCACACACAGCTGTTCAAAAGATTCTAAATAGCATTTTGCGCAATACGTTCATGATTTAACTTCTTCTTGTTCATTATTTAATTTATAATGAAGCGAAAAGATTAAAATTAATAAATTGAACAGTTCAAATTCAATTACGAGCGATTTCGCATAGCATTATACCTAATTTGCCTTTGTGGGCCATTCCCTGAAAACATTTTAAATGTATTATATTTTTATTCGAACGTATCTACATTGTTAAAATCACTTTTTTAGAGAAATAAAGCAGTTGACCCATTTTCTAACAAATTATTAAGTGAATTATCCATAAAACTAAAATTTACTTACCTGTGCCTTTTTAAACATTTCTAGTCATTGAATGATTGCACGAATATTAAAAAAGTTCAGTTTGTAAGTTTTTGTGAATATAATTTTTTAAGACATTTTTGAGACACTCTTTTACTTGATAAGTATGCAAAAATATTCAATTAATGATCAACTACTACTAGTTGTTTTTTTTTCGATGATGTTGTATTTGTATTTATACACGTAGATGCTTACATACCAGCAATTTATCAATTTTCGCTATTTTAAATGGGGAGGGGGATCTTATTTATCTTATCACAAAATTCCCTTATAATACAGCATGTGAAAAAAAGTCTTTTAGCTACATCAGCTTTTTATATGTACATAGAAATATACCTTATATCGTTTCAAAGTACAGAAATGCGCTGTTTTCTTCATACTATTGAAAACGGATAACTCCGTAATTTTGAATTCCTCTCAACATCCAATGCATCATTCGGTTAGCTCATGCTTATGCTTCCGATACATGCATTTTAAGTTGTTCCATAAAATAAATAGAACGCTACCTATGTGTAGTTAAACATAGTTATTTTCCGACAAGTTACCATTTTTGAATGAAAAATAACTATTTTAATGTTGTTTTCCGATTTTACGTTTATTTGTTGTAATCCACTTCAGTAAAAATCTTACATTAATTTCAGGGAAAGTGTTTCATAATTTTCGGAAAAACTGTTGAATTTTCGACTGAACTTACAAGGGGAGGACCAACCTTTGGGTCATGGATTCTGCTCAAACTTGGTCAGAGGCCTTCTTTTGCATAGAAATGCAAATTCCTTGAAGTATTCTGTCCCATAGACCTTTGTTTGGGAGTTATCGGGCCTTATATGCGGAATATTGAAAAACAGAGCCTCTCTCTAAATCAAAATAACTCTTAAAATATTGAATCTGCCGTAATTTCAGAGATACCAATAGAAAGCTGAGATCAAATCCTTTTGTTTAAGAAAAAAGTTTGTCAAAAAACTTCAATCTGCTCATAAGTTATGTCGCGATAAAGATTTTCATAATAATCTAGCACTTTTGAAGTTTTGTAACTTTTATTAAGCCTTTTGAATAAAAAATTGAAATCAATACAACTTATGAACGGATTGTAGTTTTTTGACAAACCTTTTTTTTACACAGAAGGATTTCATCTCAGCTTTCTATTGATATCTCTGAAATTACGGCAGAGTTGATATTTTAAGAGTTATTTCGATTTGAAGAGAGACTCTATTTTTCAATATTTCGCATATAAGGCCCGATAACTCCCGAACAAAGGCCCATGAGACAGAATTCTTCGAGGAACTTTCATTTCTATGGAAAAGAAGACCACTGACCAAGTTTGAGCAGAATCCATGACCAAAAGGGTTGGTCCTCCCCTTGTTAGTTGAGTGTCACTCTCGGTTGTAAACTTTAATAAAGGGGATTGGAGAATCGGCTCATTGATTAGGAGGCAAGACTTTTTAGATGGAAGAAAAAAAAGTAAATATTCTTTGCGACGTTGCGTCAGTTATGATATACTGACCTTTTCAAGCTTTTTATTGAGAAAATAAATATATTCAACTTACGTATAAAAACTAGCGAATAACGTAGAATTGCCAAACACCATAAAAAACGTATAAAATGAAAAACAGTTACATTATAAGTAAATTTGAGGCGAGAACCTGCTTTTTCTAAGCAGTCTTCTCGGTATGGTATTAAACTATATGTAGTGAGAGACTCGTTAACTTTGCGCCCAAAGAATATATTTATCAATTATTGTTAATTTTCAATAGATAAATCGTTTTTTCCTTACTCTCGGATTATTTCTCCGTCATAATTTCCAATTCCGGAAATCTTGTTTAGCAGATTTTCCAAAATGAAAATTGGATGTTCGCGCGCTAACCGGGCAATCAACATTTATTCAACGCTTTTTCCTACTTTGACATGAGTTTTGTCGAATCCGGACGAAAGTTCTTTACTTCCAGATCGCAAAATAATATTTTCATTGTCAAATTTTTTGACGATGTAAATAATGGAAAATGATTTATTTAATATTTAAATGATTTCCATCGTAAAATAGAGACTGTCAAGGTAAGAAAGAGCTAAGTTACTAAGTATTTCTGTTTCTGTTTCGCAGTTATTATCCAAATTTGATAAAAAATTTAAACACTACTTTGCGTATTGCAAAGTGTTATCTACAGACGGAAGTCGGTGTGTTACAGTTGATCTATTGAAAAAGGTGTGATATTTGAAAAACAAAAATGTAGTTTTTGTACAGCCAGATATATTATTGTATGCATTAGTTAATAAATAAACAGAAGCTGCTACTGTATAAATACTGAGAATCAACTGTATGCAATTTAAAATTCAGGTATATTTATTTTTTTGTGACTTATTTTTTATCACTAATATTCGCGAATGCAGTTGAAAATTTCTGGCTTTACGTTACAAAACAGAATGTTTAATAATGAGTTTCAGAGTTTTGTTTAAAATTAAGTGCATGCACTACAAACTGTATCCAACAAAGCTAGAGATATCTAGTAACTTAGCTCTATTTCACCTTGACAGTCTCTGTTTTACCACAGAAATCACTCAAATATTGAATAAATTATTTTCCATTATTTACCGAGGAATATTGACGACGAAAATATTATTTTGCAATTCGGGATTAAGGAGCTTTCATTCAGAATCAACAATATTCATGTCAAAGTAGGAAAAAACCGTTTAATAAATGATTTTGATTGCGCGGCTAGCGCCCGAACATCCAATTTTCATTTTCCGGGAGTAAGGAGAAAATTATTGTCCTTTGAACCTATTTAAAATCAACAATAATTGAAAAAAATATTCTTCGAGCGCCAGGTGAATGAGCCTGTTAGAAAGTAGTGTAGTATCTAGAAACAACATGGATAGATAAAGCAAATATAGCGCAGACATCTTTTTCTTTATCTTTCAGATGAAAGATCTTGACGTACGTAATATACGTTGAATTCGCGTTAGAAGACAACATTTTGATATGGAGAAGAAACAAAACTAACGGATGGATAATTTCGCTACGAATAACTTTCTCAAATCGATAGTTTGATCTCGTTTGATACCATACTGAGAAGACTGCTTAGGAAAAGCAGCTTCTCGCCTCAGACGCATTTAAAATGCGACGGGCTTTTCATTTTCCACGTGCCATTTGGTAAATATATCATACGTCATTCGACAGTTTTCATACCAAAGTTGGAACGTATTTGTAATAATTATTTATATCTTTTTTTGATAAATAACTAGAAAAGGTCGGCAGATTATAGCTGATAAAATGTCGCAAAGAATATTTGTTTAATTTTCTTCCATCTGAAAAACCTTGTTCCCTCGTATCGATGAGTCGATTCGTCAATCGATTGTTTCAACATTTATCGAGAAAACATTTTTCCGAAATTGCAGTTTTAGAACGTAAGTTATAGTGTCGGGTTTGAAATTGAAGGAATCCACAAAAAGGCGAAAATGATAATTTTTCAAGGCTGCATCAACATTTTGTACTTCAAATCATATTCATTAATTCGTTAGGTTTATTCATCTGGATAGCATGCATAACGTAATGTAATCAAGTATCTACTTTTATACATTATAATTTAAATGACGTGTAATAACTTGAACATAAAATGGCATTTCAATTTATAAGTGCCTTATATATTTTCATTCAATATTTTGAGTAAAATCGAAATTCCATAAATAATCAGTTGAAATGCGAACATTCGTGCGAAAATGAAGAATGTGCTAAACAGAAAAGCTCACGCATTTAATAAGGAAGAGAACAAAGAATTCCATTCTCTTCCTTGTTGCATTTTCCTTTCCACCTTGAACGTTCTTTAGCAAGCAACGCTATGACTAGAATTGAGCAATTAATCGAATAGCATGTTTCTCTTTTCACAAAATAAATTTGAATTTTATTGAACATTTACTAACATTCGTCCTCATTTTGAATCATAGCAACTATTCATTCATAGCACTTATATTACTTGCTTCTTTTCACTACTAATCAAGGTTGCTGTGATTTTACTAATGCACCAGTGAAATATCCCGACTCAGGGATATGGCTTGAGCCCGAGCTGAGTTCATAATTATAAAAATAGAATAAACTCTGTAAAAATGACAAAAAACTTTTTCATACCCAGTAGGAAAATTTTCATATATAAAAATTCTGTTAACAATTAATTATCTGGATCACTAACAACAAGTGATTTGGTAACTATTCAGATTTGATTAGTTAACTCTTTATTTCATATCGCAACGTTTCGATTGTAAATTGCACAATCTCCTCAGACAAGCTTGAATGATGTTATAAAAATTTCAATAATTATTTTTGTATGAAACATTCATGTAAATAAATATATAAATATGATTTTTTACCATTCAATCGTCACAGTCAATTAAATAACTAAACAAACTATTTTCGGTTATTAGTCAAAGCGTACCCAACCTACAAGTAACATGAGACGTTATTTAAAAAAAAAGCGCTGCCAGCTGTTCTGGCTGAATGCTTCCTTGGAGATAAGAATATTTTTTCATATTTCAATAAGCGATGAAATCATTGTTAAATAAAAATGTACATATGTAAATATAATATACCAGCCCTGCGCACAGGTAAACTGCGTTTTACCTCTGCAGAAATTGCAGAACTTCTGTTTTTTGTAATTTTTTTCTGGTTAATAAATACTTAAATACCTAAATACTTAAAAATCATTCAATCAGACTTCGATTGGCTGTAACTTTATTAGAAAAACTGCATAGATCAAAAACGCTATCAAAATGAAAGAATGTAAAAACATTCACTTTTTTCTTACTATACCTACAATTCTGCATATTTGAAAAAGGAGGGTTGCTTTGAATTATAAAGATATCTCAGACTAAATATGACCGAATCCTTTGTGCAATAACTTATTTTGAAGTTGCTTTCATAATCTTAAAAACGAGCCCTTATACGTTACAAAAATTCATTGTCAGTCCAAAGTTATAGTAGTTTGCGAATAGTAATATATTACGTACGCACACCTACAAAGGGAAGATTTCTATGATTGAAGATATGTCGGGCTAGATATTATAGAATTCATTGAGCTTATTGACTTGACACTCGTTGACAACTCATTTTGAAGCTGCTTCCATAAGCTTTGAAAAGAGCCTTCATACGTTATCAAATTTACTCTTGATCCAAAGTTATATCAATTTGCGCATAGTAGTGAATTACATACCTTACCTAAAAATAAAAGTAGATTTGAATTGATCCTGCGATGACTCGTTTTAAAGCTGCTTTCATAAGCTTCAAAATGAGCCCTCACATGTTGACAAATTGATTTTCAAACCTAAGTTACAGTAGTTTACGCGTAATAATTTCGTATGAATCACAATATCTTTTATTGAAAAATTTTTGTTGGAAAACAGCTGTAAATTTTTTTCTAGTTGATAGATCTGCTGAAAATAATTTTTCCACCTTCGTTCACACATTTCCGAACATATAATGAAAGATTCATTCAAATCCATCAAGTAAAGAAGTCAAACCGATTGCCAGAACACCCACACACACATTCATACATACACCCGGCGACACCATAAAAACGTAACTTTGTCGTCTCCCCATGATTTCTAATAAAAATGTATAAAAAAAAATTTACATTGATTACATGCAGGAGACTTAGATCTTATAGAAAAACTAAGATTGAAGCATAAAATGACAAAAAACAAAGAAATTATAGCGAAAAAATGAAAATGTTCAAAAAAATGCGAAAACAAAGCTTCCTTTCCAAGGAAACAATATACGTAGTACAATCACGTTTATTATTACTGCAACATTAGTAGTACCACTTCTCTCTTTGTTTCTAAGAATAAAAATATATTTTCTAGGTGCTGTAATACGTAACATTACCAAAAACTTTAATTAAATCTTTGGCTGATATAATGATTTTGGTAAAACCAAATACAATAACTATTATAACAAACATTCGTCCGAGTTTACGTTATTAAATATTGTTGGAACTGTGCTTTAAACAAATTAATGTATTCTATATTATTGAATTCTCTTATAAATACATGAATAGCGTTGTGCAAAGGCGCAGTAATGTTGTTTATAATGAAAAAGTTAGTCGCTGTCGAGAGCTTGATTAGATCGGTTGATATAATAAAAATCTAGAAGATATTTTTGTGTTCGACTAAGATTTATAAACCCAATAGGTCATGGGCTTTCGAAAAATATTTCGTATGTGATCAAGATGAAATATTTCGTGAAGAGTGTAGGTTTGTGTGACAAGTTGATAAGTACAAATCTGGCGAGTTCTATTGTTCTCGCTCGGGTCCTATTGTTCTCGCGCGGGTCCCTCGCGGCGACGGTCCATGCCCGGACTTCGGGCTCTCTAGTCCTCTTGGAGAGAACAGTGGAAGCTGATTTTTTTCTCGCTACGACGACTAGCGCGAAAGAACTGAGGTGCGCTGTTATCATTCCTAGGGACTAGACATGATAAAAGTGGGTGGTGAGAGGTGGACTTCGTGTACATAATGTATGGGTATTGCATATGTAAGTTGCGCGTAAAGTATGGCGAGAGGTTTTTTTGCACGTAGTGCTAACAGACCGCGGATACTACGGAGCACATAACGTCATATGCAAAATACCCCTATATGATGTGTAAGTAATCATTATCATCAACTTTGAGGACAAATACCTATATACACATTCATGTGAGTTTCATGGGTAAGGCGTGCAAAATTAGGGTGCCTGATTTTTCGCAATGGTCTCCCAGCAACAAAAGGTTATGGCATCCCTAATATTGGATGGCGTTGCACGCAACTGCGCATGGCTGTTAGACTTTGTATGAAGGATTTTTTAAATAAAAAAAAAATGGTGTACATTTTATTGATTAATATTTAGCTGTACATGATTGAATACATTTTTTTGTACGTTTATTAATTCCATTACCTATGTATAATCTAAAACGTGGTTTCCTTACAATATCGTACTAGACGTCTAATTCTATCATAATATTTACTTACAATATCATCATTTTTAATGCAATTAGAAAAAAGTAATTTACAAAATTTTTCAAGAGTGCAACCACGATTCATGTAACCTAAAAACATTATACAGTACTTCCTGCATACTTTTGAATTGAAACTCTGAAATTCTTTATTATTGTATATAAAAAAGTATTTTTGCACAATCGATGACGGTAATGAGTAATTAATTACAGGTGGTACAACGTAAGAGTCGAAAAATACGCCTCTGCCTCATCGATCAACATACATGCAACCCAGTGCGAGCCAGATCTTGTGTGGTGGTCTGTATTAGTAATAATATTCATCGGTCTGCTCCAACGTCTCGGGATTCGGTCGGTAGGGCAAATACCCGCTGCTGGTATTTTTAAGCGCCGCAATGCATCCAGTATTTGTAGTGTGTCCATATTTCTCAGGTGCTAATGCTTTAGGCGATGTATAATAGCCGTCTATAGTGCCGTACAATGGTAATTCGGAAACCGTAGATAGTTCTTATTCTTGCGAGGTAGGTTTTTCTTGGTATTACTCGGACTGTCGGGAACACACTGATCAGAGGTCGATGGTGTGATATTTTAATTGAAAATGTCGATGGCACCGGCAAGACAGCTATTTTTATTTATCCAGTTATTCAAATTTAAAACGCTGTTCAATGCGCATGCGTAAGTTTCTTTATGAATAATTCCGTGGTGATGGAAAAATTTGTCAAAGCTGATTAATGTAACTACTGGCGGGCAGTTATACAACTCCAAATTTTCTACGTGACGTGTAATAATATTCTGCAAAATGGCTGGTTTTTCACCTCTGTAAACAAAAATTTGCCCTGCTGTACGAGTTCGCTGACGTATATTAGTTCACACTTGTCGTAGAGGTACGTCGCCGTCAAACCACTCGATGCCGTGATATTTACTGGTGAGATAGTTGTTTTGTACTTGAATTCTTATAGGTAAATCAATGAATGAATGAGATGATGATGCTATTCAATATGCTGTGTGATCTTTCTCAAGAGCAACCAATGCTATTTCTTTTACAATAAACTTATTGTATTCGTCGCAAAAGCCTTGAATATCGATGGAAAAATCCATGTTCTAGCTGGTGTGTTTGAACCTGAGCAGGAGTTTGGCACTCTCTATGGAGGCCTAGGAATTTTTAGGGAGGTGAACACATTTCTGGACCTTTGTCTGGCCTTAGAACAGCTGCACATCCCGGGCGGTCTTCTTGGAAGCGAATACTTCGCGGAAAAACTACTTTGACGTACCGCTTTTGTTACAACCTACTAAGCACTCAAATCCACAAGAACTTGTCACGACTGCTCTATTTCCAACATATTGTAGTATTCGGCATATACTTAACAATTTACAGCCTCAGTTAGTGCAGCAGAAAACCATACTTTTAACCTCACTGAGCCCTGTTTAACCAAATTCCAGTGGGTATTGCAGTTGCCAGAGTTATCGTCTCTCAAGTCAAATGCATAGAGTATATGTTCTTTTGCATAATCTTCGCGTGAGATTGCATTACCCTCATTGGCAAAATGAATGCTTGCACCAGTGATTAACGAGTTCTATGATTCTATGCAGTTATTGGGGAAGTTGGACTATAGAGCCTCTCCAGAAGCCTATGCGCCATCAACAAGCAATGCCAGGTAATTAAAATTAAAATATTGAATATTGAATGGGTTTGTTTTGCGATTGCCATTGAATGCTTTGTTGGAAACAAATCCTCTAATTATGCGCATAGGCATTTGTCCAAGTATGATATTGTCTTAGATATCGCCAATTACGCCGGTGTGTAATTAAGAATGACTGAGTATCCACTCTTGTTAAAGGGTATTTATTTGTAGTTTTCGCCAAGGCGCGTGAGTGTGCTATTAAAATACCTGGATTAATCTTGGTTTTCTTCACGTGTAAAGATGCTTCCATTATCTGAAATTTACATGCGTTTGTTTTAAAATCTAGCAAGCAAAAACTATTTTTTGATCGTACTAGACGTACTCTGACTTCTACTACGTTCAACAAGTATTTTTATTGATTACAAACGTCGCAGTGTAAATGGCCAATCATCGTTAAATTTCGACCGGCTACTATAAACCCTCTTCTTTTAATTGACCCTGCATTAGCTGAATTAATAATATTTGTTGTTTTAGTAATAACAGCGTCCATTTAGCCAGGTCTATCATTATACCACAAAGATGACGTAATATGACAATTTTTGGTTTTTTGAGAATATTTAAGTAAAGATTCTATATAGGCTCTATAAGGCTAGGCTGCTGAAGGACTCAATACTGATTTCTGATTGAAAAATACATCTACTTGACTAAACAAACTATGTGAAAAATTATTTACTGGAGCCACATCACGAGGTCTAAAGGTGGTAATGAGAGGGTCGAGGCTGGTAAGGAAGGGACGCGGTAGCTAATATACCGGTGATAGAGATTCAGACCGTTGGTTCTATCATCTAAAGCTTCATGCACACACGTTAAAAGCGTCTGACACACGGATTGCCGACATAAGTGTCACACACACACACACAGCATGAAGCCTGGCCGAAATGAAGTGACGCTTGATAGAATGGGGGAAGAAAAAGAGGATAGAGTAAGAAGAAGAAAATTAGGCAGGGATGACCTACTCGTCCCTGCATCTTCGCGTTCACTATTGAGTTTTGCCTGCTTCCGTCGTCGTAGTCGCGTTGCTAGTGGGGGGGGGGGGGCAGAGTATTTCTCAGGGCGACATGACCCCTTCCTTGCCATCTTTGGGCCTTGTGATGTACGCTCCTTGTACAGGCTTGCCCTCTAGCTCGGCGCTGCCCAAGTGTCACTGATCAGTCTAACAGCAATCCGAGACGAAACGCATAACAAAATTTTTAACGGCACAAAAACTACCATCAGTGCCGAGAGAAAAACTATCACAAAACCAGTATTTCTCTCTTCTTTGCCCCCTTGAGATTTTCCAACATTTCTGAAAGGTATTTTTTGTCTTACTTATACGAACATGATCGCTGGACGCCGACTGCATACTTTGGCGTTTGCGTCACTGTTTTATACCATGAATCCATGTTTCGTTTGGCTATTTAAGAGTTAAATAGCGTGATCGAAGTTGGCGCCATCTTGATTTTAGGTAGTGTTACGTCTTGCGCATCAAATATAAACAGCCGATAGACGAGACGTTCCCATATGTTAGATAGTGACTATCGTAGGTTCGATAAAACCGCAAGAAAGTTGTATTCGAGAAGAAGCATTTTACAGTACTTTGAGTTGAGTAGCGGAGTCTGCGTTGACTGCGTGACAGGCGTGCTAAAGTCGATTGGAACGTTGAAAAGGCGTTGGTCAAATAAGTAGAATACACTCGGAATTGTCAATTAACGATATGATTTATTTGGAATTGTAAAATAATCAAATGTGGATAAAATGCTCGACGTACAGGTTTGTAACAAATAGAATAGAATAATTAGGAAATAAATAGAATCCAGTGATTTTTCAATGCGAACCTCAAGTATTTCGGCCAATTGTCGAACCGGCGTTGTACGAAGCTCGCGATGAAACTGACTTGGCGATCGTTTTCGGCACAGCGCGAAGCTTCGTATTTCGCGCTAAGTGCTTACAACGCAATTTTAGTGTAACTCGTTCGTGACCGACTTACACTTATTTTAATTTCACTTTGATTTGAAGTAGAAACAAAATAGAACGTTTTATGACGTTACACCTCGGGGGCCAAGTTTATTGCATATGGTCTAATTGCAATAAAGAAAGATGAAGGAGGCTGAAAATTTATGTGTCAGTCGGTTACGAGTGAGTTTTACAAATTTTTTTTGTGAGTAATAATAATGCGATTCCGCTTTGACGTTTTTACAATAATTGAAATATTTTCCTTTTTTATGTTGTGTTCGTTGATTACAAATAAATGTTTACAATTTCGAATAGAGTTGTTAGTGTAGTTTTACTTAGTTATGCAATATTTTATTACATGTCTTAACCTACACTAGTAATTATGGCGAATATTTCGCTTCCCACCCCACCTAGATAATAAGGGTGGTAGAATTACATTTGAGGGCTCATGAATTGAAATAATAAATTTAATCACTTGTTTTTAAAAATTCAGTGCAATCAAATCTGAAAAGTGCTCGTGATAATGGCAGAACATATTAATCCAAACTCTTGGTTTTGTAATGAATACTGTCAGAATCTTCTCTGCAGGTGCGTGAAGTCGTCTTTTGCGAACGAATTGAATTTTCATCGAGGTTACTCTGAGGAGCAACGTTCTTTTTTTTCCTTGAGAAATAGATTTTTGTAAGCCTACATTGTATAGAATGTACGAATTTTCCTGCCCAGCGGAATAATTAGCTGATGATTTTTATGCTGTGTGTCGTTTCTTCTGTAGGAATGAGTGCGCAGGAAAAGAAATTGGAAATTACGTTTTTTTTTTAAATTTACACTTCTGTATTCAGGTATGTAAGTAAAATTAATTGTGAATAAAACTTTTTAATTCGGCCCTGAAATGTTTCCTACCTACACAATTTTTACTGCTAATAAAGATATATAAAGAAAAATGATAGTTATTTTTAATAAAATAAATAGTTTTTATCAAAATTATGAAAACTTTCTCTTATTTCGATCGTACTTTACTTGATGAATCTAATTCTGTTAAATTTCAAATTAGTTATCAAATAACAAGTACTGTATTATTTAAATATTTTTTATTTATAACTATTTTTTAGAGTACCGAGACACTTTCCCTAAATATCCTAAAATGTATAACTACTTTCCTTGTCGATACAAAATTTTCCTGAGAATTTACATACAGTCCCTGAATTTAATCTTAACTTATCATTATTAAGATTAACTTTAGATAGGTTTTGAATTATGGATATTCTTATTAAGCTACGAACAAATACATTATTCCAAATTCCAAAACTATCGACATGAATCGCGCCAGAGCAGGAGTTGCCCTCTGCGCTACCTGCGAAAACAATATTTTTTGTTGTTGTGGCATTTAGCTTTAAATTAGTTATAGTGTGAACATTATCATATGTGAAAATTCCCGTTTCATGGATAAGTTTACACTGTTCATGACTTATTTTGTAAATGTAATTTTTTTCTCCGTTGGAAATCGGTATAAAATGTCCAGAAATTCCGCAGCTGGATACAGTTCGGTGTATTTCTATTTTACATTGAAATACCGATTGAAATTCAGCGGCATTGGCAATGTAACGATACCATTGCGACGTCTGGTGGCCATGAAAGAAACCCGAGAGGAACCTGAAGGTTTGAAAATTAACATGGGAAACGGTGAAAATTAATTAAAAAATAAATGTTCCTGGGCTTTGATTACGTGAAGATCACCTGAAATCGAAAGAAAAAAATGTTTTTGAATTTTGACCATTGAAAAATTATTAAAAGGTTGTCTGCTTCTTTTATATTTTAATTTACAACTTACGAGTAGTGTAGAATCAGGGTAGGTTTCCTCACTCAGACTGGCCGATGGGGGTGTAGAATTGCCATCCAAGTGTTTTTTTACGTATTTTCGTTTCTGAACATGAATTTCGAGAGTAGCTTGACGAAAAGTTAACAGGTAATTAGCTATTAACAAATCAATTGTTTAAACAACCATAAATTTTTATTTATAAACTTAGCAACATTTCAGGAATAGATACGCATTCCTTATTTCACAACGAATGTGTCGGTCCTTTCAAAGTTGAAAAATATTTAGTAGAACCAACGATGATAGACGCTTATAGAAGCACAGGTCTTATGGGAGCTCAGTTCGGGAGCTGCCTAACAGTCGGCTAAGGTTTGTTAGGCAGTCACCAGCCGGCGCCACCGTAGCTGACTAACATGCTATAGTGCGTTATAGGTCTGGCTCAATGCTTGGCATATGAAACTATACACCTCGGCTCCGACTGACCCTTCGATGCCCCCGCGGTGCCAGATGAATTTTTGCATAATCGGAATTACAATTTTTAGTATTAACAATTTTTTATTAGTGCAACTTGAAATTTTGAATTCTACGAAAAAAATTATGCTATTCTGTTTTTTTGAATATCGGAAATCGGATAATTTTTATATATTTTATATCTAGCCACATTATCAGCGAAAAATTAAAATTAAAATTTAGCAGAGTTCTAATCTTGAATTAACATTGTAGTGAATTAGACAAATTTGAAGCAGGAATTTAAAAAAAAATGATCAATGATATAAATACATCTGAATGAACAAAAAAATCTTATTTCTATTCACCATGCTTTAAAAATGAACATGAAAATTACGTCGGTGTTTAGCCTAAGAAACTTTATGAGATACGTGAAAATTCCACCAATTCGAATGAAAATCGATCCATTCCAAACATAACGATGGATTATTTTTCTGCGGATTTTCAAACGATGAAATGACACAGTTCCAATACGAGCCGTTATAATAAAAAAAACGCTGCCAACTGCATTGGCGGAGTACTTCCTGGAAGAGTTAAATGAACTATGATTTTACTTTTTATTACGATATGATATTATTATTTCATATGAGTTGTGTACAATTATTTTTTGTAAAATGAGCCAGCTGCGTGGTTAAAACTCTCATAGGGATTGTTACAAGTTTTAGCATGATAATTGTCATCTTAAAAAAGATCGAAAAAAGCGAAATTCACAGCTAATGTAAAAAAAAATAATTATTACTTTATGGTATTTGCCATAGTAACGAAAATACAAAGCCACAATCGTGGAACCGAAACGAATATGTACACAAAATTTGAGCGAAATTCCTCGAAAATTAAACAAATGCCAGAGGTAATCATCCTCTGAAAAGAAAAAATAAAAAAAGCGAAATTCACTGTTCATGTAAAAAATTGCTTGAAGATTTAGTAAAAAAAAAAAAGCTTTTTTTTTAAAGATGTTAATATTTTTGATAATATTGTTAAATGCATTATTGATATTGAAAATAAAATTTTCAATATTATAGAAATGAATATGCTGCTAGAATTGTTTAACTATAATGAACTAAATACATCACCGGCGTGTACCAAAGCAATTTTTTTTTAATTTTAGAAATCAGTTGCACTGCATGTGCATATATGCTCCATATAAAATTATTAATTATTTATATCACTAGTTCAGTCAGCTATTCAACAGCTGACCTAACCATACAACTGTTAACGATCGCGCTGTAAACAATGCATGAGTTGCACATGGCAGGACTTCGATATTTTCTAATAGCATTTCCGACGCGCGATGTTAGATGACCGTTCGTGGTACCCGAGCAGTGCCTGCGAAATTCATAAAACTTACTTTCAGATAAGTAGCCTAACAATTTGTGCACACATTTTTTCTTAATAAAACTTCGTATAACCTCTCAATACATTTAACTATAGTGACTACAATAATTTTTTAATTTTTATACATATCAATATTCACAAGCACTTTACAAAATGAACTAAATCTATTTACAAATTAACCTATGATTCTTATAAGTAGTAGGGGCTAGGCGGGTCCTGAGCCACTTACCCTGTGAGCACGCGATCCCTACCTTACCGACCGCTCTCATCCCCCGGAGGGGTGTGCT
>JAWWMK010018599.1:0-19178 GCA_035047105.1 Galeopsomyia nigrocyanea | reverse complement strand
ACTTCACCTATAACTCGACTTCCACTCGGGAAGTAGCAAATTTACGTGAAAAATAGTGAAAATGAGCGGAGCGAACGAAAAGTGTGCTGTACTCACGTGAGAGAGAGAGAGAGAGAGAGAAAAAGCGGTAGAGAGAAAGCGATGAATCGTCCGAAGCTCTTCATTTTGGTGGCTGGCTATCCGACGAGAACTCAATTTATTGGACTTTCGACAGATTTTTATCGATGCGCTTGGTTGAAAATTTTCGCGAATATTACTCAACGGGTTGTAGTAGGAAAATAGATTTTCGGAAAACTGGGCATAGGTTTCATTCTGGAACTAATTAATTTTGTTGAAAATACTTTAGCTATTTATTGTAACTCTTAGGATCATATTATCATGCAACTCTCAGTATCATATATTAATTAGAAAACTTTTAAAGTATCTAACTATGTTTAATCGTATATTCAAACTCATTAATCAGAATCTGCAAACATTCTACCGCTTATTATAATTGTACAACGACCAAATACGTGTAATCACAGTCACCGAGTTTATAATTCGTACTGGCTTTAACAGGCGAATGGAGCTCGAAAATTTACTAGTCTAGCTTAACGATAAAGAGTTGATTGAAATAGGAATTAATTATGTGTTTCGGCTGAAGTTGAGCTCGTTTAATTATGCTGGACATCAGGGAAACGCTAATACGTAATGCTACGAGTTGTACGTATCGAGCGCTGGCAAGTGACATAGCCTGTGAGTAAAATATATGTAAATAAAGCCAAAGCACTTTGCATTTAAATTATATTAAGCTTATCAAGCAAATTCTACTATTATGAATACTTATAAATGTAACGTAAAATTAATTCCTTATTATGATTGTCATATTGAACGTATAGTTAATAACTATTTAAATTTGAATAATACTTTATTTTTATAAAAAGGGCTAACGATCTTTCATTGATTTATATTATTGGAGTGCATGAAGTTATATTTTTTTAAAATTTCCCATAGCGAACTTTTTTTGTTATTCTGCGATTTGATGACATCCTTTAACCAAATCTAAAGGAGTGGTAAACGATGATCTCAAAAATTAGTTTTTAAATAATATTTTCCTATACTTATACATCTCAATACCCCTGAAAAAATTTATCAATCGATGCTATGTGAATATCAACTTATCGCTCAAGTACATCATTTTAATTAAAACCCGTATCTGTAATACCAAGCTGAACAAAATTTTCATCGAGAATTCTATAGTTCCAGGATGACGGATAGCAACCCAGCAACAATGAGACATTAAAACATTGCCCACCCTCAACTCTTGCATAACCAACCCAACTGAAATAGTTTGGTCTACAGGGGCGCTCGGGCAAATGAATACCATTGAAGGATCGTTACGCGCAAGTGGAATGCGTTTAGCCGGTCGCACATAACATTGCGCGCGGTTCTCTCACAACATAGCTACCTAATTGCCAATCTCCGCTTTCAATATTTTTGCGATCGAGCGGCTATAATTGATCCGTGGAGATTTAAATTCTCCATTTGCTGCGATATTGCCGAGAGAGCGAACGAAAAAACAAAAATAAATAAAAGCGCTGATTGCGAGTTAAAACAACGCGCGTTGGGAATTTGCCCGAGTGGAATGATTGTTTATTACTTACGCAAATGGAAAGATTATGTAGTTTTTTTTTCTCGTTCGACCTCATTCCCGATTATCATGATTTAAGCCGCGCGCGTTTGTGCTTCGCTTTTATTGTTTCTATGATTTCGATTCAATTTTTAGTTGATCGCTGGTTACTACGTGGGCTTATGATTATCTAATTTGCTTTTGATAGTTTGTTTTCGAAATTCTAAACGGTCCATTGAATCTACTGTATAGAGTTATGCAATGCCCTTTTTGTACCAATATTCAATAATTAAATCAATTACGTAACTCAAGACAACGCGCTGAAATAGTAAGAAGATACAATAATGCATTTGAGCATTGTTATATTAAAGAGAATACCAATTGAAGTAAGAGCTGTTTAAATTGATCACGTTTACGGGTTGAATGAACGTTTCAACGATAAACACAATTACACGACAGAACGGTAAAAGTGATTAATTACTCGCAATGAAAACCATTCGACATGGCAAAAGTTTTCCAAGCCAACTGTAACTATCCAACTTTCTAGGCTTATCCGCTCTTTCACCATAAATACTTTTCTAGCTCTCATCTCTCATCTATGCTCTCTGCGCTCGGAGAGAGGGGAGTGCGAAGCGCGAAAACAAAGATTTAAAAGCATACTGGCGGCGCATAGCGAGAGAGAACGCGCGGCGCAAGTTTGCCGGGGAAAGTCGGTCGGCGTGTATAACGGCATTACACGGGAATTACAAGATAAACAGAGATTATCTCCTGCCGGGCCAGTTCGCACCTCTTATTCGAGTTTCTTGTTTTCTCTTGCATTCGCTTCTGGCTTTCTCAATTAGGGATGCTCGCGATCTCGTTTATATTTTTACGCCGCTTTGCACACTCCTACTTCCACCTCCCGTGTTAGCACGTGCTTTGCGACAATTGCGTCGACGACTTCTTTTTTTTTTATAACGATACTTTTCTGCGTTCGAGTGGGAATTTTCATTTGTCCGACCGTAACGATGTTATACTACTTAAAATTACGTTGATCGTTATATTTGTAAATTTTACATGTTTTTTTTTACGAACTATGAATTTTTCGTAACGATGATATCTAATTTTCCCTCGAATAATTGTAAAGCAAGCGTATCCAAATTAGTCGAGAGAATGAACTGCGAGGACGATTGCATTACGCCGTGTCTGTTTGCCAAGAATGACCTACGACAATTTCGTCGACAACCCGTCGTTCAGCTCGTTCTTGCTTCTCTCAAGTGCTCCGAAAGGACAAAGCCAGAGAGAGAAAGAGAGAGAGAGAGAGAGAGAGAGAGAGAGAGAGAGAGAGAGAGCAAGCTGCGAGGTATAACAGTGTGAAAGAGAGAAAGACAAAGCGAATGGCGCGCTTCGGACTCGTAAAGTCGGCGAGCATGTAAATGGGTTCTCTCATCTTCGTTAGGGCTGAAATTGTTTTAACGATAATTCACTGGCTTCCTCTCCGCTCTTCTCTGCTTCAAGCTCGCGAGATTTAATACGTTTATTTAGCTCGTCTGCAATTGTTTGCTTTCTCTCTCTCTCACTCACTCTCTCTTAACTCTGATTGTGCCTTCTTCCTCGGTTTTTCATGATTAAGCCGCGATTAAGGCGCCGAGTTTCGATTTAGCTGGCATTTGTGCTCGTTAGTCTCTTATTGCGACTTACTTTTTATAAAGCTCCCTACCGTCGAGCGAAACGACGCCGGATCCTTTTTAATTAGGAACCCTAAGCCTCGGGGTCCCCTCCCCCCGACACTCTTTATTGAAATATATGAGGATACTCGCGCTGCTTCCCTCTAGACACTTTAGATTGATTTCGGACGATTAAAAATTTGCGCCACGGTTAAAAAGCTTCTATCTCTCTCTCTCGCTTAGGTGATATACCTTTGCGTTAGTGCGGCTTATTAAATGCACACCTGGGTAAACGAGGAATTAACTCGGTGATTTCGCTTCATTAAAATTGAAATGCTTTCATCACTTCTGGATGGACTTTGTTAATTGAAGATACGTTGAATAAAACGTTTCTATAGCGCAAATATCATTCGTGCATGGCTATGAAAGACAAAATTTAAACGTTGAATTGTAGAGTAGTCGGTGTTCGAAAAAAAAAGTCAAATTACTGCTGAATATATTTGGCCCGAAGCCACAATTAAAACAGATGTGCAATTATTTGCCGTAGAAGGAACGCGAAAACACCGCGGGATGCGCCAATTAACCCAGCTACGTCTGCATTTTACACGGCTTCGTGTATTTTCAACGAGTTAACTTGCTGCAATGTTAAACGATTTTACACAGAGAATCGAAAGAGGACGGTATTTTCGCATGCACGTTGCCTGCTCCGTTGTTAGCATAACGCCGAATGGGGTTTTGTTGATAAAAGCACATTTTTGAGTGTACGGCAAAGTTGACGTTCTATTTTCTTTATTTAACTTCCGTATTTGCACGATGGGTTCATTCTTGCGATTCTACACGACGGAACGTGAATGCGAGTCCGAATTTCTAAATTTTTTGTGATGCCATATCGAATTAAAATTCGGAACGTTCATTAGAGCTGAATGTTCATTTCTGAAACGTTCGCGATAGCAAACAACCGTACCAAGAGCAAACAGGCGAAAAAGGCTAATAGCATCCAGAAAGTTGAAAACACGTTATTAACCTCTTGCGTTTCTTCCACTCGTAGCTTTATTCGCTCAACTTTTGGCCTATCTCTCGACTTCTATACGTCGGTTTAAACTTCGACTCGGCGCGCGGTTAACGCTTCGCTCCTTCGCCCGGAACAAACGAGCGTCGCGGGAGAGAGCCGCGAAACGAACCGAGTCTTAGTCGCCTTTCCCCGGGAAAACTCGTTGTTACGATAGACAATTTTTTTCTTTTTCTTCTTTTTTTGAAAGGTAGCGGGCTTTAATTTTGTAATCAAGTTTGTTGGATTAACGTAGACGGGTAATTACGTATAGAGACTGTCCAAAGTTTATTTAGAAAACCGCATGTTCTTTCTTCACTATCCTTTTTTTTAAGTGGAATAATATTTTGTCAGTACGAAATGAGAATCGTTCTTTGAAATTTTGAATAATTTATTAGATTTTTGCTCAGTTATTTGATCGATTTACGGTACTGAAAAGAGAATTCATTAAAGATTATCAGAAATTTCATTACCTGGTTTTATTCGGAAATAAAAATTTTATTGGATTAAAAATTTCTAAAAAAATTACCTTTATACTTTTAATTGACATCAAATGCATTATACGTGAAATTACATTGTCACGCTAAAGAATTATTCTTTGCTTTGGAAAATTGCATTATTTCCATCGACATCCAATTAATTTCCAACACAATCAACCATATTCAATTCATCGAGTGAATAGTTGTAATCGATACCGATCAATAGAGTCGATCCGTATGTCGATGTTGGTATGTTAAAATAATTGGAATGCCCATTGCAACATATCCATTGCAAATCCTCTATCAAAGGAAATATTATTCAATTGATTACATATTTAACCGAGCGCCAGCTTTAGTCCAAGAGAATAGTCGAATTCGAAATTCACCAATAGAGCTACACCCCGTGAATGCTAACGACGTAATATTATTTCGCCGATATAATTGAAACATCCTTAACAATGCGATCCGCATTACAAATCCTTTGGCAAAGAAATTGATTTCACGTCTGGCTGGACGGACAATGGCTTTAGCCGCGTGTGATAGGCGCATTGGAGGGTCGCCTGAAATTCCGGCTTCATGGATTTCGTGCATTCATTACGGCGAAAGCGATAATGAGACGAGAAATGCTCGAAAGGGAAATGGCACAGCCAGCCACCGCCGCCGCCACCGCCGCAGTAGGTGGAGAGTATGCGGTTTTGCGGAAAATTGATTGTGGCTTGTAACGCGATGTTTACGACGTGGCTGCCGCGTTTCATTTAATACGAAAGTGTTAGAGAGAGAGAGAGAGAGAGAGAGAGAGAGAGAGAGAGAGAGAGAGAGAGAGAGAACGAAATTCGTGTAAACCTGTCCTTTTGTACAATTGCGTCGAGTCGAGAGCGAGGCTTTAAAATCAATTAAACTAATTAGCGACGACTTTTATACGAGTTTGTTTTGCACTCGCTTGTATATACTCCGCGCTGTTCTCGCATCCCCCATCCCCATTGTGTTCGTCGACGCGCGCGCGCGCGCAGGCGGCTGTATTTTATTTCGCCGTGTCGCTTGCGCCGCTGAAGCAAGGATTTATTAGTTTTAACTGATTCGCTTGAGAGGATGTATTTTATGGAAAAAGTTTAATAAGCTTCGGGCATCGTAAATCCCGACGAAATGATAAACAAACACGACTCGTCGACGTTAATTTATTTCAGTTTGTTGAGTGGTGAATCGACGTTTATACTCGTGTTATTAAATTTTATCGCTCAACTGAACTCGAAATTAATTTATATCGATGACTATTTTATTTCGCGAATGCATTTTATTCATCGAATAAAAAAGACATAAATATTCACGAGTGTCAGGAACGCTTGTCGTGATTTTCTCGTTTAATTTGCATTTAAAAAAATGAAAAATAATCTACTGATTTTTCAGAACATACTTGAAGAAAAAAAAAACAAACACAAAATAAAGTCGAGCTATATCTTCCCTACATCATCCAAAGTGCCCCATTTATGCCGTTATAGCATACCCAATAAATCCTGTCTCTTTCTCTCTCTCTCGCGCGGCGAAAAAAGAAGTGGGATGAAAAAAAGAGGGACAAAGAAAACAGACGCGGGCGAGATGTGCACCTCTGAAAAAAAATAAACGAATGGAAAATAGAAAACGGTAGCCCTGTTCATTTTTAAGGTCTGGAAAAAGCGAGAGGGAAGCAAACAGTTTTTCTCGAAATTTCAATAACCACGAGAGAGAGAGAGAGAGAGAGAGAGAGAGAGAGAGAGAGAGAGAGAGAAAGCACCAGTGCAACGTTGATGTATTCAGAAATTAGAATAGCAGACGGCGGAGCGCGCGCGAACAAAACACGCGGACGGAGAGGGAGAGTCGACGATATCGATCGAAGCTTCTGTCTCTCTCGTTCCTTTATTCATTCACTTAGTCGTTGTTTCTTTTTCGTCCGCTTATTCTTTTTACTCGCGCCTGCGACTCGACGACCTGCACTGCGCGTATCGTCGCCGAGCTGAAAGAGAGTTTCACAGTTGAAATGAGTTTTTAAGTTGGATCCGAAGTAATTCAGATGTAGGTAATTCGAGAGCTACCTTTTTGCGTTTTAAATGACCCAGATTAATCCAGCTGACTGAGATATCCCTTTTAAACTGTTTGACAAAGTAATGCATTTTCCAATAATGAAACCTTATTATACCTTCTCGTAATGCAATAATATGAACGTTTAAGTAGTATAAGCTATATTTAGTCAGACATTTGAAGTAACGAAATATTCAAATGGATTAATTCGTCGACTCTGCAAGTAGTACGCGTCAAGATATAGTCGGACATGAATTATGTTCAAAATTACTTTGAGCCAATATCAGCGCAATTCTGGCACGTGCGAGAGATCAAAAATAGCTGTCGACCCTCTGTCCCGGAAAGCTCATAGTAGACATTTTATTTAAGTCTCCCAACACATTCCAAGGCTCACATATCGCTATCTGTACAAACAATAACTGAGTTAACCCTCACCCATTTACCCTCAGTTTATTTACAATTTCCTATCCTTCCGACGATCCCCTTTTTCTCACTAATACACACAACCATATACAGTAAAAGAAAGAGAGAGAAGGAGAGCAAGAGCGTCGATCAGTTCAGTCTAGCGATTGGCGCATTTGTTGGAGCAAATTGCATTGTTCCCTTTCTCCGTCTCACTTGTTTCGGGCCGCACCGATCGAAGAGCAGCGCGCCGCTCGTTATGGGGGCGTCTTGTCTCCCTCTTTCCCTCTTCTTTTCTCTCTCTCTCTCTCTCTCTCTCTATCTCTCTCTCTCTCTATCTCTCTCTTTCTTCTTGCCTAGCGCTTCGCTGCCTCGGCCATCGTCGACGTCTTTACTGCGTTCGCTTCTTCTTCTTCTACTTCTTCTTTTTTTCCTTTCAGAACGCGCTCGCCTACCGACTTAATTCTCCTTTTCATTCACTTAATTACTTGCCAATCGTCTATGTAGGCACTTATTTCACGTTCGACAATTCCATTTTATAGACGGCGAATGCGAAAAGAAAGGCCGCTTGTCAAGCTTATTCTTCTTCTTACTTTATAGAGTTTCAATCAAAACATGAATAGCTTATTTTAGCCTGTAAAATAGCAGCATTTTACTCTTAAGGTTTTCCGCGCTGAAAAAATAATTTGTAAGTTGTAGTTTATTGACTGGAGATCACGCGGCCATAATTTTAAAAGTCTCTTGAAACAGTTTTGAATAGGATTCCCCGAGTTTATACTTAGGTATTCAGTAAAGTTCAAAACGTAAAATTGCATAATAAAAAGAAAGCAGAACTGTAACGTATAAAAAAATATACGTTTCCTTCGAAAGAACTTGCCCAGCAGTAGTTTTATTTGAAACTCGGAAAGTTGTAGTCGCGCGTACGAGTTAAAAAAAAATATTACGATCAAAATTTCTTCGATTTCGTGCGACCGTCGTCTTCTCTTTCTCTCAGGGTCGAAACTATATATTCACGAGTGAATATAAACTTTTCGTATGAAAAAGGCTAAGGCTGTGTGTTTAATAACGTCCAGGCAAATTTCCTTCATCTCTCGCGTGCGATCTTTTATTCCATCCGAACGTATCATCCACGACTGCTCGCAAGTCGTTCTGGTGTCCATTGCTCAAAGTATATATCGCCTTGGCCGTTGTGCTTTGGTCCGAGGACGACGACGACGACGTGTCCTGCAGGCGGTACTTGAATTGGAGGTAAAAGTAGACCGTGGAGATGAGCGCTGTAAAAGGTAACGGCGACTACGCCCGATTTCTTTTGTTGTTCCTTTCAGGCTTGATGGGATGAAAGCTGTTTTTAGCTCTCTCGCGTGCGCTCTTTCTCTCTCACGTGCGAGCATGTGTTTTGTATAAGTGGATGAAACTCAGAGGCTTTAACGATTACGACTATGCGTAACTTTCGGTAAATAGCTTAAAAAAAGAAAGAAGAAGATCCGTTCTACTAACAAAGTGCAAGTGGATAAAGGCACTTATCTAAGAGGGTCTATCTACACGATCAAAGGCACATCAGCGCCGCTGCATTTGTCATTCAAACATTTCTCATTCCTTCCTCGCCTTAGTAGCGTGCTATCGTGGCTTCTTCTTTTTTTTGCTTCTTCTTCTTCATCCGACGCGTTTCATCATTTACCTCGCTCTCTCGCTCTCTCTCTTCTTGCAGACGCTCAGCGATCGATCTCGTCCTTCGCGAGCCACTCTATCTCTCTCTCTCTCTCTCTCTCTCGGCTCTCTACTGCGGCACGCCGCAAAACCCGCCGCCGGCAGCTAGTTCCTCCTCTGATCTTATACTCACGCGACTCTGTCTTCTCTATGTCTCGCTTCTCTGCCTGATATACAGCCCATACCATCTCGCTATTTCGCCTTTCTCTTCATATTCTGTGATATCACGTACTGTCTTCATGCTCGCTGCAGTATTGTGGATTTATACTTTTTTTTCTTGCGCTGCTGTGTTTTATCGTTGTTATTGTTTGCTTCTGTATTCAATTTTTTTAACAAACAAATTTCTTTGTTTTTCTCTGTGTGACTTAAGAGAAACTGAAAAATTATTCACGTTAATTTCATAACAAAAATGGAATAGTTGCATTCGGAAAAGATATATTTTCGTAGTGCAATAACAATATTTGAAGGTGTCAACACACATATCTCGACTGCAATACGTGATCTGACGTTAATATTTTTCAATATATGCGAAAGAGTATAAAAATCTGAAAAATTTATTCTACATAACTTGGGCAGAAAATTCTTTCGCTCTGTAATGACAAGCAAATGAAATTCTGCAGAGATTAACTCAATTTCAATGAACTTTCAGTTGGACTTTTTCCCATTCTAAAATGAATCATATTGTGTCAGAGATTATTATTCCATAAAAAAGATGAAATATTTCATACATTCGTTAAACCGATTCCGAAAATTTGACAAGGATAATCCCACTAGTTCGTAAAAGGAATTACAAGCGCTCTCCCTCTCTCGATTTTTATTCGAAAATTCCTAAAGTCCCTGTTTCGCAATGATTTTATTAGCACTTTTTTAAATGTTTTTTTATTACGTTTCGAGCTAGAAACGCGAGTTTCAAATACCAGCGCGTGCGTGCGCGCTCGGATAGAGCTTGCCTTCGCTTTTATGCTCGCGCGCGCGCAGCTCCACTGGATTAAAAACTCTGGAATCTCATTCGTTACGCGGATGCGGCTTTTACGAGGCTTCTTTTTTTTTTGTTGGGTATTAATATTTGTAATAAACTGGCGAAGCTACAGTAGGATCGCGCGGGCTGGGTTTTTTAGCACCTTTGCGACAAGTTGTAAAAAAAATCGCGATGAAGTGGAGATTGCGCTTTGTTTGATAGTCCTGTTTTTTTTTAGTAGAGATTAAATGATTATTCTATCTGATGGGAACGCGTGTATGACAAATTGGAGGATGAATTATATCCGTATACAATCTGAATTTGTTTTTTATGAGAAAAATATTTTTATAAAAATTAATTGTAATTCTCTTGTATTAATTGCTAGCTCCCTAATTAATTAACCTGTCGAAAATTAATTAAATTCCCGTAAATGTTCTCTGTTACAGGTAATGCTCATCAGCCCCTAACTAACTCATTTACGCACTGCCGGCAAAGTTTTTTAATTAGTAAGTAAACTCGCCAAGCCTCTGTTTAACTTTGCACTGTCTTATTCTTGCAACGTTAAATTATTAAAAAGTATCGACAAGGTTCTCTTGCTGCCGCGTTCAAGGAAACTTGGTCGTCGTCGTCGTCGTCGTCGTCGTGGGACTGAAAGCGACGCAACGAGAGCACTTGGATATCAAGCGCCAATCGATCGCCTCGATATATGTAATAGAGAAGTGGACCCTCGAAAAAGCCTCGCGTATATGTATATAACATCTTTGGATAGGAGGTACAGTGAGAGACGGTTTGCTCGACCTCTCTCGGGGCATTCATACGCCAAGATGAAAACTCGACTGCGTGTGTGTATATGTGTGTAGCTGCAACGAATGGAGATTGCCTTTCTCCGACCAACAGCCAAGAGATGCGCATCGACGTCGAGAAAAGGCGCGCACACGCGGGCTGTACAATACGCACTACTGCGGCACTCTCGGTCGAAGCGTAATGAAATTCATTTCGAAATGTTTGCTTCAATTCATATTTATTTTAATCTGCTTTGAGTGAACTCGATTCGATAAAAGCGATTTTCATTACGTTATTGGATGTAGGGGGTGATGGAGCAAAATGGTCCTTTTGAGGTATTTCTACAAAGGACTGTATTATAAAATCTGGCTTTTCAGTATGTCATTCGGAATAACCAACCAATCATTTTGCACTTCTCGTTGACTTATAAAAATTTATTAATTTCCTTATTTCTGGAGAGCTTTCGAATTTTGAGGGCTATTTTTCCTGTCTTTTTCAACAGTGATAGGATTTTATAGGGTTTGCTTCACAGTATCGAAATACATCATCCGGATGTCGATTATCTTGCTTAAGGCTCCAGTCAAGATTAAAGTTAAAAGGAACGTTTTGCCGCACTCGTCCCTACCTCCCATTAGGTGGACTATTATTAAGTTGATTTTAATAAAACTGACAAAGTACATCATCAAATGTAATTAAGCTGGCTCTTAATTGAATCGCCGCGATAAATGCAAAAACAAATTACTAATGGATATGTATCCAATTTCATAAATGAAAAGTAAACGTTTCCTACTTACGTAAAATGGAAAAATCGAAAAGTTAAAATCGATAAATCATTTAATCTTGTCAATTATTAATATTATACGTCGCTTCGTAATCATATGTGATGTGTAGATTAAATTTCTCTATCGACCCCGAAAAACAAAAATGTAAGACCAAATTGTCACATTCGACAAGTATAACATCTCATCAATATTTATCGAACAAAAAAAAAGAAAGAGAAAGAGAGAGAGAGAGAGAGCACCGATCCAACATTCTCAATGTACATAGCATTAGAGAAATAGTGTATCGCAGCAAAATGCGCGCGTATACATATAACCAACTCGTTTTCGCTGTCTTTTCTCTCTGAGATCGCGTTCGGTCAGTCGTGAAGCTAGCAGTCGTTCTTCGATGTCGTAGACCAAGGCATTTCCACGAACTCGTCCAACCGTGCGTAATGCGATATCTCCGCGTAAAGAAAAAAAAAGAGAAGAGGAAAAGGTAGCCCCGAGGAGAAAGAAAAAGAGAGCGACTCGGAAGAACTCTTCGAAAGGACACTATTTTGTAATAGTGCACTCGTTTCGCTCGGTTATTGGCGTGCATTTTCTGCTTGTTCTGATCCACGTATTGCTTCTAGTATTCTTCCGGTTATGGCTATTTTCTTTTTTTTTTCGTTGTGATGAGTTACTCGAATGTCTGACCATACGGATGTGTGTTCTACTTGTTTATTGACGTATTTATTCAACGAGAATTCATTACGATTCAACCGTGTGTTTATTACTCATTATTTATTTAACGAAAAAATACATTGCGATTCACGCATGTGTTTATTACTCATTATTCAACTTTCGTATTATTGGAAAAGAATAACCTCGCTTTTGTTTTCCTACCGTTTTCAATATTCAATGTTTAACCAAGATTTTTCAATCAAACTTGCTTTCAGAATAAAAGCCGATGAGAAATATATGCCAGCTTTATCGACTGTTGACTTACAAAAAAAAATTTGTTAGTCGAGCAAAATTGAATTTTGCAATCAGATCTGTCCGCACGGGCAAAAAAAAAGAAAGGGAGAAAAAAAAACAAAGTTTATTGCATGACAGTCGGTCGCAAATCGAATGCCCGTGTAATAGATTTCACGTCAAGCGTGCACGAGATGGTATTTGAAAATAATGTTAGAAATGCCGTTTATCCATCCACGCACAGCACACACACACACACACACACACACACACACACACACACAAACACACAAGTCATCCAGCTTGGCAGCTTGTCGATAGTTATTTCAAAAAGCACTAAGTGACAACACTACATTTCTTTCAACCTTTCCCCCAAAGCTTTCAGTCAACGCGTCTCCGCTTGAAAATCATTCCCTATGCGCACCATATCCGATTCGTCGTTCGCGCTTTTATTTCAACAAATTATTATTCACAGTTTAATTCGAGCGCGCTACGTCGAGCTGCTGCTACTGCCGTACGATCGATCGACTTCTCTTTCACCTGAATATTCCGTCAAATACAGGATACACCTCGGGATACACGCAGCATCGCGACTGAGAATAAATTCATGCAGATGGGAGAACGTGACAACTGAATATTGAGTGCGCGATATTTCTTTGCCGCGCTGGTGTGTGTGTATGTATGGGGGGGGGGGGGGGGAGAGTTACGCAAACTTCTTTGCGGACGCGTATCCCCAGTGGAACATATCCTACGATCCATAACGCGAGAGCCCCTCCTGCAAATGTGCAATTCTGCATCCCGGAATAGAAAAAAAATGAAAGAAAAACATTGCCAAGCCAAGTTTTTCTGGACGATATATGTAGCAAAGAGCCGTTCAATGAAATATCTTTTAGCCGCTACTCTCTCCACTGTACTTTCTTGCAACCTTCCCCCATTCGAACTGAAATATCGCTCGGTCGATTTTCTTCGTCCGCCGTAGAGCAGGTGCGAGACAAACAAGTGGCCGATTTTTCGAAAATGAAAGAGCAAGAATAGAAAAAAAAACGGCTGACCGTACGAGTTTCTACGATTCTTTCTTATTTTCGGCCCGGAAAAGTTTTTGGGGGTACGACGGCGGCAGACCTCACGTATACGTGCACATACATACACACGAGCGGACTTGAAAGTTTGCTTTTTCATGCAAAATCTTGCGTTTGACAGCGTGTTCCC
This sequence comes from Galeopsomyia nigrocyanea, assembly GCA_035047105.1. Lineage (NCBI taxonomy): Eukaryota > Metazoa > Arthropoda > Insecta > Hymenoptera > Eulophidae > Galeopsomyia > Galeopsomyia nigrocyanea. The sequence continues at coordinate 5,570 of JAWWMK010018599.1, read as the reverse complement.
TGTCTGGACGTTAATCATTGCTAGAACTGCAACTGTGCATGCGGCTTTTCTCCAAGTATCCAACTTTGCTGCTTGGATCGAAGTTAGATGGGAAGTTTTGGTGGCTAGCCGCTTGTTCACGTGCAATCCACATTGTTGACGGATGTTTTTCTATTTGATAGAAATTCAATACTTATGAGGAAAAAAAAATCGCGTTATATTAGTTGAACGCTCGCGATACACTCTTGAAGAATCAAGCGAGAAAAACGGCATCGTGGTAAGTACACAGCGAGCGCCAAATAAGAAAGCTCCGGGGTATAAAGGCTGATAAAACGCGATACCGAAAAAAGAAGAAGCAGCGCGGATATAACAGCAGTATTAGTCCGCACAGCAGCAGCAACGGCAAAGAACGAAAAAGAGAAAGAGAGAAAACCTCGAGGAAACGGGAGACGACGACGATGACGACGCAGCTGGCAAATCTTTTCTTGTGAGAGAGAGAGAGAGAGACGTATATATATACGTATACTCTTCTTCTTTTTACTTGCACACTACTAGCCTGCGGCCTGATTTTTTGCCAGCTAACGACCTTCACGTTTAACGAGTCGCGCTACATACACGCGGCGCGAGCTCGTGGACCATCTTTCACCGCGAAACCACGTTTGACGTCGTGCCCACAAAGCTCCCCGACAGCCAAGAGGATACGTTGCTATAGTGCTTTTCACCGGAGGCTTCTTCTCTCTTTCTCGTTCGTTTATTTTTCTCATTTCTTCGCTTTTTTTCCTCTGTCTCTCTCTTCGTTGCCGCAACAGTAACGTGGAGGATGAGTTACGCTTGTTTTTCGGCTTGCCGCGGTTTCACGGTTAACGAAGATGTTTGCCTTTAGCGACGGCGACGACGACGACGACGACGACGTTGACCTACGAGTTTTGGGTGTTCTCTCGTGAATTTTCGAAATTAAGCTGCATGACCGTGTGATGAACTTCAATGTTTTTTCTGGAAGAACGCGTTGTCGTATAAATTAAATATTTTTAGATGCTGGGAATTAGACTGTTTAATTTTTCAATTGCTGGTATTGACTGAAATTTATTCGACCTCATTTCGGCCCTTATTATTCATTCAACAGTTTTAAAAGTGGAAAAATTGAATCGTAATAATACCTCGTCTAGACACGTTAATGGGATACACAAGCGTTTATTGGTGTTTTTTACAATTCCGTTGATTCAAACGATATTCGAAATTATTGGCAAAGGCTAGACGAATCTTCATAAAATATTTCTAATTATGTTTATTCAAAATGAAATATTCATTTGAACGCTTTCTCGTAATAATTCAATAACATTTCTCACACAACGGTATCGAATCTCCTTCGGTTCCGCCCGTATAATAAGATACAGAAGCATTCATCGTTAATCCTTGCATCGTCATCTTTATTAAAAAAAAAAGTAAATAAATAAATTCAATTCATATAAAACACGGCGAGCAATAAACAGCAACGCAAGAAACACGTTGCAGAGTTCGTTACACGCCGCGCGCAGATATAAGCCTATAATGGGCGTAGCTGGACTAGAAATTTCGCGCTGGCATCGGCGGGCGGGCGAACAATGCCTCTCCCGCGCCCGCCGATAAATGAAACCGAACACGAGAGCAGAGCAGAGCAGCAGATATGACATTGTAATACCTCGATGCATCATGCTCGCTGTCACGTCCCATAGCCAACCCAGCCAAGCCCATCCCTCGGATATTCTAATCTGCTCGGGCTGCTTTGTATGTATGCACAAATATGACCATCACGCCTCTCGTGTTCTCCAGTCGACGATGTGTACTATACATACTACCCGAGGCCCTGGGAAAATTCATGCCATTTCGGGGGACACGGGGAGTAAGGGCGGTCGAATATGTCGCGTCGCTATGATGTACCTGCAGCTAGACTATTTCGTAACAACGCTGCCGTAGGTATTTGTTGCTTTCTGATTTTCTGTATATTTTGGACTTTTGTTTTCCGAACCAAAGTAAATGCATTTTATATATTTTCAAATCAGCTCATATACAACTGAAAATACGACTCTACGCTTCGAACGAATGGCAAATAAAATTGCATAGACCAGTAGCGAGGCGAATATAAAATTTGCAATACAACTCGCATTTCCTCGAAAAAAGCCTTTTATTATTCAATGCATTTGCAGTAATTTGAAATGCAAGAGGGTCTGGTGTGGCGCATCATCATTTCGATCGAATAAATCATCGCGGCTTAAAACTTGCAGCAAACATCTTGCGGCTCTCTCTCTCTCTCATCAACGACTGCAGTATAACCGCGCCATTGTTATTGTAATTTTTGCGTGTTCACGAGCGTCGACCTCACAAGCGGCTGGTATATGTACACAGACATTGCACGCACACACATACACACTCATTTCGTCGGCGCGAGGGTGTATAGCGCACGCGAGCAGCTCGGTGATTTAAGGGGTCGCCGTAACCGCCTCCGCTTAACGAGGTTAGAAAACGCGCGGGATTTGAATTTCCTCTCTCTCTCTCCCTTCTCTCGTCGTCGCTGCTATATGCGGAAAATCGCTTCTCGCGGAACAAAGGATTACCGGAGAGTTCGGCTCGCGGATTAATGGAAGCTTCTCTTGCTCTCTGTGTATACCCGATTTTCAACGCCCACTTTTACTCTATCCCCTGCTGCTCGCTGCTAGAGCTGCTCTCGCTGGGACCGACCTCAATTTTTCCCACCTTTCTTTCGCTCTTCCTACACTATCTGCGGTGTCCGAATTTTCTACGGAATTCTTTTTTTTTCTTTTCTTCTTTTTTTTTTCACTGCGGCTCTTTTCCCTCGGAGACTACTTTTTTTTGTTCTCCTCATCGCCAATGGCCGACAATGTTTTTACGATGACCGCGGTGCTACTGTTACGCGACGGTATTGCAGAACTGCGGATAACCGAGCTTTTTTTTTCATTCGTGAACTATTCGTAGTTGTGGTTGTTTTTTTTTTGCTATGAGTTTTTCGGTATTTTGATGTGTTACGAAGGAGCGCTACTTTTGATAATTGGATTGTATTCAAAGTGATTGTTATTGTAAAACCGATGAAGATAAAATGAATTTAATATTCGACCGCAGCATCGTATCGATAGATTTATCATAACCCTGCTATTCTTTCGTCATCAATCTCCCGAAATATGAAAAGTCAATTAATCAAGAAGCTATATCGTAGATCTTTTTTTTCCCCTTCAAACATAGCGAGAATTTGAAGAACCAACTGTCGATTTAATATTCATTTGAACTTTTCCTTCAGCTTTATTGATTCTACCGGTGTCAAATACCCATTTCTCAAATAAAAGCCTTTCAATATCTTTCATACTTGTCGATATCTCCAAGCCGAGTAGTCAATCTCGTCGCTTTTTAGTTTTTCAACCCTCGACTCGTCTGCTTGAATTTGACTTATATCCTCTTTTTCGAAAAAAAAGAAACTACTCTCGAAAGTTAAAATTCGTTTTCGCGTTAAACGGGATTAAATTTCAATTAAGAAAACACTCTCGCGTTATCGCATCGTAATCATATCAGGGAAATTCATTCGCGCGCGCGCTCGCGATTACAATTTTTAATGCGCACACTTTCGGCGTGGAAAAGCTGCAGAGTAGTGTATATATAGGCAGGTTGCGCCGTAGTACTTGGAAGATTGTTTTAAATGCGACAAGCCGCTCCGTTTTCAAGACCAATTAAAACTTTGCTAGTCCTCTACGGCTTTTCTCTCTCCCCCTCCACCGCACTACTTCGTCCTTCTCTATTTCGTTCTGTTTCTCGCGCGCTGGGCTTCTTTTACTTTCGGGAGTTCTTTCTTTTTTTTTTACTTCTTTTCGGTGCTTTTCTCGCTTATTCGTATGCGTATGTAGGTTGCTGTCTTTTTGCCGATCTACGACGTTTTTCCACTGATCGACCACGTAAGAAAAAAAGTTTTTCGTCAAAAAAATACTTACGCAAACATTTGTAAGGAATACGTTTTTCAAAGGAAAGTTTTTGCCGAGCGAATGATTTACCGTTGAAAATACGCAAATATATATAGCGTACACGTAAACTTTTGTAAGTAGTTTGTCAGCTGTTCCAGCTAGCAGCAGCAACGCGGCAACTTTGCTTGAGAAGTTCATTGGCCTAAAAATATAAGTCGCCAGCGCGAGTCAAGGAAAGAGTAACGCGACGGCGAAAATAATGCGAAGAGAAAGTTCTCGCGCGCGGGACGTCAAAACATATTCCAATCGACCTGATTTTTCAATACTCGCTTCGAAGAAGAAGAAGAAGAAGTTCGCATTCGCGACAAAACAATGCCACACCAAGAAATCGGAAACATTTTCCACGACACAATATATCAAAAGTTGAAAATTTTATTTTAACAGCTTGCTGCTTTTACGCGACTAATGAGCCTCTCACGCCACTATGAGAGCGAGTCAACCCGCAGCTATGAAAACTCATTTCCATCGTCGAGTCCCTTATATATACATACTTTTATATCTCACCCTTCAACAAAGTTTTGCCGTAGGGCTCACTCACTCTCTCTCTCTGGGTTTGTCACGAGGTTAAAAAAAAAGTTTTTTTTTACTCGTGATGCAACTTATATATACATATACTTTACCTTCGTTAATGAGTGCCGCTTGACTTTCGCGCGTAATTATCTCGGCTGCTTACGCTCACACCGGATGCCCAAGCTGATATTAAAACGTTGGGGGAGTACTAGCACCGCGCGTTTTAATGGAACGAGAGGCCTCTATGTACCGACTGATTATGCTACAAGGCAGACTGGCAAGAGGTTGTTTAGTCGCAGTACGCTTTTCTCGTCTTTATTCGGGATCTTGAAAAAAAACATTGTTTATGTTAATGAGAAAATTTTTTTTCCGTGAAAAACACTTTACACTTACTAAGTGGAGCCATTACATATCTTCGAATTGACACCTTATCCGAGAGAGAAAGAGAGAGACGTCAAACCGATTACACTCGGTGACAGTTTGTAGCGGAAATCGAGGATATCGGCCGGCAGATGATGACGGTCTCGCGTCTTTTTTCCGGGTGATCGATCGCCACGGCTAAGATTTCAATCAGGCGAAAGGCGGCGCGGCGCCGAGCGCGCCAAAAGACAGTCGGCTGCGACGTCGGATCGCAGTTAACGGCCAATTTATTTAAAGTTTTCTCGACAGCTTTCGCTTGGATCTTTTTTTTCACTATACATATACATCATATATATTGCATTTATATAAAATTGTTAAAGAAGTATTTTTAATTTTGTGTTTTAGGTATGGTGTAACAATTCATATGATCCGACATTGACAACATACAAGAATTTCCGTATCTGGTGAGTTAAACTCACTCACATCGAAAACAATAAAATGATACACAATGTGACATCAATCACAGAAAACTTGTTTAAAAGCAACTCACGTTCACGGAAAACTTTTGAAAAGCTCGACAGTCGAACAATCCATCTCTGTCCAGCCAGTGCGAAAATCGAGAACAAAGCTCAATCGAAGCGCGAAAGTCTTAATTCGCACGTCATCCGGACAAAGGGGGTGGGGGGGGGGGGGGGCGTTTTGCGACCCCCCCGCGGCACC
>JAWWMK010018578.1:0-19193 GCA_035047105.1 Galeopsomyia nigrocyanea | reverse complement strand
CTATTTTATTAAGTTTTTTGATAGCTCATATCAAGTAGAAAAACCTCCTTAAATTTTTTTCCTGTGTATTTTTGGTTCCTTCGAATAATTGGCTTTTGAAATTGGTGAAATTTCAATTTTTGAAACAATTTCTATCTTTGAAGTCCTATATCTTAGATTCTAATGCATTAAATCAGAAGTGCAGGAAATTAAATTTGAGCTCTTAAAAAGACAAAGAGAATGCCACCAATCCGGTTCAAAAATCTGGAAAATTGACAAAGTAACATTGCTTCAAAGATGACTATAACATTGACTGTGACATCGTCAAGTCATCTTAATGCGCAGCTTGTGTTACATATATATTATTTATATTTGTTCAAGAACTATTTTTTTCTCAATAGTTCGAGAGTAGGCGAATCCAACAAGCTGTCGCTCGTCAACAAAGATGGGAACCTCGCGGAGTTATAAATTTTAAAAAATAGGCTAAAAAAGGCCTTTTTTCGACCTTTTTATATTTTTTTTCAGAGCGTCCGAATAAATACAAAAAGGTCGAAAAAAGGCCTTTCTTGGTCTATTTTTCAAAATTTATAGCTCCGCGAGATTTCAATCTTTGTTGACGAGCAAAAGCTCGTTAGATTCATCTACTCTCGAACTTTTTAGAAAAAAATGTTTCCTGAACAAATATAAATAATATATATGTAATACAAGCTGTGCATTAAGTTGACTTGACGATGTCGCAGTCAATGTTATAGTCATCTTTGAAGCAATGTAACTTTATCAATTTTCAACATATTTGAACCGGGTTGGTAACATTCTCTTTGCCTTTTCAAGAGCTCAAATTTAATTTCCTGCCTTTCTGATTTAATGCATTAGAACCTAAGATATAGGACTTCAAAGATAGAAATTTTTTCAAAAATTGAAATTTCACCAATTTTCAAAGCCAATTATTCGAAGAAACCAAAAATACACAGGAAAAAAATTTAAGGAGGTTTTTCTACTTGATATGAGCTATCAAAAAACTTAATAAAATAGAAGAAAAAAGAAAACCGTTTTTTAAAGTTCACTTTGAAAATTTCAATTTTCGAAAAAACCGACATCTTTCAAGCCCCATGTATTCGGTTCTAATGCACCAAATAAGACGGTTTGGGGCTCAAAACAAAGCTCTTAACAAAACAAACAAAATGCCGTCAACCTTGTTCAAAAATCTTGAAAAATGAAAGAGTTATAGGACTTCAAAGAGGACTATAAAATTGACTCCGATATCGCTTAGTCAACTTAAGGGAGCACCTTATATATATATATTTATTTATTTATTTATTTATTTATTTATTTATTTATTCATGGACTATTTTTTTCTCAAAATTACAAGAATAGACAAATCCAACGAGCTGTCACAGTCCAAAAAGATTGAAAACTCACAAACCTGTGAATTTTCAAAAACAGGCCAAAAAAGGCCTTTTCTTGATCCTTTAAAAAAATATATATATACATGTATATACACTTTAAAAAGATTCTGAGGGAGCCAAAAGGCTTCTTTTAGCATACTCTACCCCATAAAAAATCGCCGTCAAAATCGATTGACCCCCCTTGTCAGCCATTGTATATATATATAATCTTATAAGAAAGAAAAATTAGCATGTAATGGCGTTACATAACACCAAGTTTTATTTCATCGCATGGTATGCATATCGGAGTACAACCAGCTGTTTGTTTTTTTTTTCCGAATGCCATAAACATATATTCAATTGTACTGGGATGGGCTATAAGTATACATAGATCCCACGAAATAAAGTTTTATAAAGCTATTGTTAACATTGGTAATAACGAGCTTTCCGCTGGTCTCACTTATGTTGGTTTTTCTCGGGTGAAAACGTTTATTACTAATTAATAATAGTAAATCTATGTTGGAACGTCGTGAAGAATTAAAAAGACTTCGAAATTTAGCAAATAATAACTGATAAATATAAATTATTTATTATATCTAGATTGTCAACCATTCTTAATATTATTATTGTTGTTTGAATAAATTATTTATTATAACATGTTCTTATTTGTTTCCTATTTTTCCAATTATATGATGAGACTTTATGGTTATTAAAATGTGCTGTATTTATTATTTACAATTTTTTTGAAATTAATACGCTCCACCCCTATGGTCTGCGGACCTAACCAGTATATAAACAACTAGAATGAAAATTCAAGGTGTGATCGCTCAATTATGTGATTAGAGTCGTGGTGTGATTTGTTTGAATTTTTGAAAAGACTAATTGGTAAGATTGTAGTTGAATTCTATATAGAGAGAAGAGAGTATGGAATGTTACATATTTGATAAGCTGAGGAGATTTTTATGTACTGTTGCACGGCAACAATAAACTAATAAAGGCTATACGCCATCACTAAAAAATGCGCGAAAATTATTTACTTCCCCTCACGCAGGCAGCAGAGCAGCAGAGCAGACGCGGCTAAAATGGCGGCACCCATATAGCAAACGAGAAACACACGGACAGACGGAGCGCTCACGCACACTACTACGGCCTGGCCTCTCCGAAATTTACCCGCTCGCGTTTCGCGAAAACTAAGCCTACGATCGTCCGGAAAAACTACATGCGCGATCCTTACGTCTGGTCCTACCCCCTGGAGTACTACCTGGACGCAGACCACGCGTACTTTCCTCAGGAAAACCTCAAGGAAAAGCCGACGCGGTCGAGTACTCACATGCATGCACACACTTATGCCGCACCTGAAACTGCGTCGAAAACCCTGTTCCTGGGCACTGACACTCACTTCGGTTCACTGGCACTTGCTTGTTACGACCACCAGCACCGAGGAAAGGCTACTCTAGTCCCAGGAGCTCCGCAGATTTCCCAGGAAAACACTGGAAAATCCGCTACCGGCAAACAGCTGATGCCTCGGCAATGCGTGCGCAGCAGGTCACGCACACATGCAGCGTAGATCCAGGATGGCCATAGGCCGCAGGCACACGCACACACACACACTACACTCACGACCCGGGTGGCGAGAGCGATCAGGCGCTCTAGGAAGCGACAACGAAGAGCGCTCGCGAGACGAAGCACGTCGTGAGAAGCTGGCGCGGCCATTTTGAAAGAGAGCGAGAGCATGCAGCAGACGACTTGCGCGACAGCAAAGAGAGACTGCGCGCACATGGAAATGATAAACAGTGCGCCTACAAAAGTACGCATGAAGCTCCTGGTGCAAAGGTAGCATGGTACGGTGCAACGATTTTTGAAATTACGCGGGAGAAAATAGATGATAGGACGCATGCTTATGCCTACAGACTACGACTCAATCACCTAGAGCGAGATGATTACTGACAGATAATCACCGGGGGTAACATGAGCACCCAAGAATACAAGGTGGCGTCATGATTATAGGAAGAAGTACCGGGGGCAACATGAGCACCCTGGTGCTTATGAGGTGAAAGGGGCATCGTCAATCATTAGGAAATACAGTTAGGGCTACAAGCCATGAATTTGAATGCAACGATGAGAAGGCACTGTCGACTATAGAAATTCCGTCCGCATCAGCCCGGAGCCGTGGAGTGAGGGTACTCTACCCCTCTCTCAGACCCTGACTTGTCAACTGCAACCCACCTACAGCTCAGAGAGGGTATCGGATAAACTCCCAGCAACGTAACGACCACGAAAAGCAGGCGCTGCTGGCATTGCGTGATCCTTTTTCGACGAATCTGGATGAGGCCGGCGGGAAATCTGAGCCTCAACCGAGGTATTCTGATGCGGCAAGCCAAGGAGCTCGCTCTCTTCAGTTGTAGGTTTAAAGCGATCTGAAGAGGGCTAAAGGTGTGGTTTTTCAAAAAGAAGAAAAATACTGGAGCATATTTTATGTATGCAACGTTTCGTTAGCTAGTCCGCTAACATCGTCAGGCTGTTTTTTATTGAACTAGCTTTTTATTGGACTAGCTAACGAAACGTTGCATCAAAAAAATATGCTCCAGTGTTTTTCTTCTTTTTGAAAAACCATACCTTTAGCCCTCTTCAGATCACTTTAAACCTACAACTTATAAACCATGGAGGGTAATCTTCAACTAACATTACTCGTTCTCTTAAGTTTTCACCAAGCTACTAGCAACATTTCCTTCACCCACACTACCGATACTCTCAAAAGCGACAGCCGCCATCGCTGTATATCTTCGAGCCGTGGTGTGAACCAACGACGGTAGAGATTTTATAGATAGATTGGAGAGAGAGACAGATAGAGAAAGCTGAGTAGAGATTTTGGGATGGCTAAAGAGCCGGAAATTTCGAATAAGGTATACACGTAAGATATTGTCCATACTTTTATTCATAATTTCCGTCGTTGCCGTTAATTGTCGCCGCCATTTTCGTCGCCACCTAACCGTGATCGTGACGTCTGCGTGCCCGAGTGCGAATTCTCGGTAGAATCCGGACGTAAAAAGGATTCTACCGGGTGCCGTGTTGACTGCAGGATTTTTTCCCAGACTTTGTCGTGATTCTGGAGAGAGGAGCTGACCGCGTGGCCGCGTTGATTATACGTTGTTTTTCAGAGCAGGTCGTGAGAAGCGTGAATTTTCCGGCGTGGATTAATTGTGTTTTTTCTTGTCGCTGATTTATTGGTTAAATAAACGGATTCTGTACATATTGGTAATTTTCTGATTGATACCGTGTTCATGTATTCCTTATCCCTCGCATAGTATCGTTATTGGAGTCGCGACCACGAGTAAATGCTTGACCATTGTCCGCGACTTTTTGAAATTGATTCTAAAGTAACTGCATGTCTGGGCCTCAGGATTTTTGGACTCCTGGAGCCATCATATTGAGTAAATCTATGAGAGGTTCCGGGCTGCAAGGCCCACATTGGTCACTTGTCGTTTCGCAAACTCGAACCGGCTCCTGAAAGGAGATACCTGCTCGCCGCACGCTAGCTGCCATTTTATATCAGCATTGTGTTTTTAGGAGGAGCAAGCCGAGAGACCCTGCATGCCGTGCAGCGCCAGCCGAAGAATAATGAGTTTTATTGGTTTCCCCCTACGACAACCGTAGATCACTACAGGGCTGTCTGGCGCCCTTTCCCCAATAAATAACTAGGGGGAAGCCAATTCGTTAGTGCAACGAGTGGATCTGGCAGGTAACTGTTTTACCGGCTTGCCAGTTCACTGAAAAAATTGCAACGCTCAGCAGCTAGCAAAATCGGCAACACCGCTGAGGAGTTCCTGCACTATCTCTCGTCGTTGTAGCATGCAGCACAAACATACTCACGCAAACTTAGACCTGTTTGTGTGAGTTGCTAACCTCCAGTGTACGCATGCACTGTCACACAGACGGTCTGAGCCATCTCACAGCTAATGCGCGAGCAAGTCCCAACGCGTCAGAGTCGGGATACTTGCTGCTCACTCTCCGTCTCTCGCGGCTCGCTGCCGCAAGACGACTCGTGGTTTGGCCGCCGTTCTGCACGTTTCAAAGCCAAAAACTCTGTGTGTGCCGACGTGCAGCAACGCCGCGGCCATCTTCTCAAGCCTGAAGGAAGGAAGGAAGCTGAGGAGGAACATCGTCGAACACAGCGTTTCGCGAGTGTTGTCCATCTTTTATTCCACACGTGCAACTTTTGGCCGTCGTCTCTTTTAGGGACGTACATCGCACGTGTCGGAAATTTCTTTGTCCAAGTAACCTTGTCCTCACCTTCCCAAACTCGTCTACTCTCATCGGCAACAAAGCCTACGAGGGCCAGGGATCTTCACAGCGTAAGACTCTGATTTCAGTTGTTATTAAGATTTGTATGTTTGTCGGGCGAATGCGTGGATTATTGCATTTTGCTACTTATATATTTGAAAAGTTAAACTGTTTTCTTGCATTCTTTGTATTATAAAAGTTGATCAATGAATTTCTAACCTAAAGATTGAGAACACGAATTATCGTTTCTTTGAAATTGAATGAATCTGAATTTATCGCATGTGATCGTTTCACGACACATTGCTTATAACGCATTACATATATTATTGAATTTTGATACAAGCAAAGCGCTGATCATTATTGATATTTCATGTATTTTGAGTGAGATTGTTTTTAAATATTCATTTTGAAATCAATTTTGCTTATACTTTGGGATTGAAGTCGATTGAAGTTGCTAATTTTTTTCCTTATAGCAAGAAACATTGAATAATTTGTATTTGCATGCTGCGATTGATCTGAATTTTGTTCATCGTAACGGATTTGTGTGAATTAATCGCAGATACGTGCGATGAGCATTTGACGCTAAGTCATTTTTTCTCACGATTTCGTTTCTCTCTGCTTGTTACAGAGGATCTGTTTCTGAAGGAGAGAGAGAGAATCGTACCCAAATAAGGTTGAAGGACGGATCCATCGCGTCAACCGAGAAAGTAATATTTTGTTTTGTTCGCGTGATCCAGCCAAGCAGTGTGCGATACGTGAAGTAGATACAAAAAACTTTTTCGGCTCGTCAATACAATACTTAGTTTACTATTTGTTGCCATAAGATATATGTTATTTTGACTGATAATACACGATCACTTTTACCCAATATTTTGAATTTCTCATTTTATAAATTTACTCTACAAAAAACGATTACTGTCCTAACCCAAAAACAAAAATAGAAAATTTATGCGACAGTTCACAATATTAATAATTCTCAAACCCTAGACACTAAACCAACTGTTGTATTAGGTAAGAGTGACGAAGGAGATTTCGGGTGTCTGCGCCTTTAGGCTTTGAAATTCTTACATCCTGAATTTTCCCCGTCACAGTATTTAAGTGGTGAGTAAAATTTAACAAAAATAAAATGTGTCGGTGAGAAATTAACAGTAAACAGACAAAGATATAAATTTTCTCGTGTCGAAGAAACCATCGTCTATTTCTTTAACCAACCGATGAAAGGAGAGAATCAATATAATTTTATCTAACAAAGATTATACTTACGTGAGATATAAATGGATTTAGTTTATTAGATTGACAAAGATTTGATGTGAGTTTTATGACATAAAAGTGTGACATGATAAAATCCATTAGGAGCAGGGAACATAATTGAAATTTGCAAAAGAAACTTGATGTGCTCAGTAAGAAGTGATGAGTTACCAATTATTTTGAAGAAAGTAAAACAATATTTTAAGTGGACAATGTGAGAATCTCATATATCTTTTAATTGATAAATTATTAGGGTGTATATCACATTGAAATTGGAAAGCAACAATAATATTGGTGCGAAATTTACTTTAAATTTGAATAAAATGGAGTTCCGTGCCAAAACATGAATGAATACTGTTTTTTTTTCTGAGGTAACTATATTGTAGTAGTAAATGATGTGTTTAAATTATAATTAATGTCTATTCAGTTTGAGCAAGTTTAATTTCATTTGTTGTGATCGCTCTATATTATTAATACGAAACCAATGAGTGAACATTAAAATAATTAATTAAAAGCAGAGAATCTATTCAAGATGTAATAATAAAATGTATAAGGTAAGATATTAGAATATTAAATTGGACAGTTGTGAGTGGGATTAAAGGCAAGAATAAAATTGGGACTTTGGTTTTGCTTATTTCATCGCTTACGCTATTAAAGTAAATATATTTATAGTTACGTGCTAATTATAATTATTTTCCGGATATTCTTAGCAGAGCATATAATAAAGTTAGTATAAACTAATTGAAATGATATTGCAACAGCGAATGAAAATTCCAATTCTATGAGTGAGCATGTAGCTGTATAATTGTATCGATGCGTACATGTACTTATATGGGTAATATTGTATTAATAATTAATGTATTTGTATAAAAATTAACTTGGGAGAACGAAAACGATCGGGAGGGAGTGTTAAATCTCCCCGGGAGTGTCACTCTCTCCCGTTCTTCTCTATATTCCTTGTACACTGCATGGTCTATGTATGTGAGTGTGTAAGAGAGCGCTGCTGTGACATGCGTCATCATTACATCACGGAGAGTTATGGCGTGAAGACATGCGTGACTTAAATTAAATAGCTATTCTGCCAAATACGTTCGCGCTACTTATTTACTCAATCCTATCTCCCTTCATGCGATATATTAACAGATTTAAAGGCCATGAAGCCTGGAATTTAAAACCTATACTTTGTAAGGCTGCAACTCATAACAGCTAAACATCGACAACCAAAACTTAAGACCCCTGTAGTAAGTGAGCTTAAATCCACGAAAGGTGAACTGCGAAATTCAAAACCCAAGAAGTCTGGGCGCGGCGAGCCATACTCCCGCGACAAGTAAAAATCGAAATTTAAAAGCCATAAATTCTAGGCATTGCTAGCCATAAATCCACGACAGGGGAAACTCGATCTTTAAACCACATAAGCTATCTACTGTACAAGCTATAATCCCACAACAGATAAACCACGAGCTCTAAAATCAGAGAATTCTGGGCGCAGCGAGCTATAAACCCACGACAGAAGAAGCTTGAGTTGTTAAACTCAAAAACTCTTGGAGCTGTGAGTCATAAGCCCACGACAGAAGAAGCTCGAGTTGTTAAATTCGAAAACTCTTGGGGCTGCGAGTCATAAACCCACGACAGAAGAAGCTCGAGTTGTTAAACTCAAAATCTCTTGGCGCTGCTAGCCATAAACCCACGACAGATAAACCTCGAGTTTAAGACCTAAAAACTACGGTTGTTCCGAACCATAAACCCACGACAGATACATGACAGCTAGACAACGGGATTTAAAAACCCAAAAACCCTGTGCGCTGCAAGTTATAAATCATCAACGGGTTGAGCACGCGTTGCAAGACCCAATAATTCTGAGCGCTGTGAGTCATAAACCTATAACACGTAAACTTCGAGCTCTAAATCCTGAGAACTCTGAGCGCTGCGAGCCATAAACCAACGACAGTTAAAGCTCAAGTTGTATCCCAATAACTCTAGGCGCGGCGAGCCATAAACTCACGACAGGTAATCCTCGAGATATAAAAACTAAAAACTCGAGACGCTGAGATCCATCAACCCACGTCCCGTAAACTTCAAGATTTGAATGGCATAAACTCTGTATGGCACAAGCGTTGAACTCACAGGTTGTATATCCCAAGCAAAAAAATTTCGAAATCAAGCAAAGAAATGGGTGCCAATTCCGTACAGGTTCTTCTCTTTGTGTTTCTGCAGATTTTGATTGCCAATTGTGTAGAATTCGTGGTCACTTACATCTTTAGAAAATCCTATAGGTATTTCTATAAGACTCTTTATACATTTTTCTACAGGAGATCATAAACTTTTTTCTACAGGTTTTTCTATACAATTCTCTGCGTGTTACTCTATGTAATTTTGTATAGGACTTTTACATAAGGGATTTACTGCAATTCGCTTATCACATATAATTAATTGAAATGAAAATATCTCGAATATTGATGCTGTTTTGTTATTAACTTTAAATTTTTTAAATATTCAAAACTGAAAAATTATGGAAAGTGCACCGGTGGACATTAAAAGTGTCGCTATTCGATAAATTTTCACAAATTTATATTATAAGAAGAGGTATCTCTACCATTGAAAATTACGAATATCGACTGCCTTGCAATATTTCGGATTGCGTGAAGAATAATTATTGTTTGCAAAAATATCGAAATATCGAAATATTGAATCTCGCAGTCAATGCGTTATTTTGAAATTCGATAAAAAAAGTTAGTGAATACAACCCCAGACTGGCATCCCGCTCAGTTTTGTTTAAATTGCAACTGTAATTATTAAACAAATGATAAAAAAATATTTACTTTCCAGCTGGACAATTTTTTAACGTAATTTGGCCTATTTTGAGATAAAAAGGTCTCTCGCAATTTTCTCGTTAAATGCGTATTTCACAAGTTATAAATTATTAAAGACCGAAAATTTGATTTGTTTTTTACTAACTTCGAAAGTTGATAACTTATAATATATTGAAAATATTAGTTAAAATAACAGACGCACTTGTTCTTTAAGAGTTACCCTACCACCCGATATGCTACAATATTGACATTATCTTCGAATTGCCCAACTTTTCGCAATTCATAATTAGTAAGATTTTCCCATATACTGCGTACGTTGGCGCGGAGTTAGGTTTAAAACGGCATCTAAACGGACATTTAAAACGTAAAGTTCACATTGTATCACATTAGGTTGTAAGAGCAACTGTTAAAGAACAAGTGCGTTCGTTATTTTAACAAATATATTCAATAGGCCAAAACGTTTTAACATTCAAAGTTAGTAAAAAACATTAAATTTTCGGCTTCCGAGAATTTATAACTCATGAAATATGCATTTTGCGAAAAAATTGCGAGAGACTTTTTTAACTTAAAATGGGCCACATTATCAAAATAAATTGTCCAGCTCGAAAATAATATTTTTTTTATTATTTGTTTAAACTAGCGTCTTTCAGCGCTTCGCTCGCCTCAAATATTTTTCCAAGCTTGAACATTATAATGTATTAAATATAACCTCTCACACCTTCCAATTGAAATTGTAATAAATTAAATGGTTCACAATATTCCAGGATTCCGACTTGGTACTTCCGACCCTATAAATTTGGATTCAATGATCC
Organism: Galeopsomyia nigrocyanea; assembly: GCA_035047105.1. NCBI lineage: Eukaryota > Metazoa > Arthropoda > Insecta > Hymenoptera > Eulophidae > Galeopsomyia > Galeopsomyia nigrocyanea. Next base: position 8,678 of record JAWWMK010018578.1, on the reverse strand, counting down.
CAAAAACTATAAGAAAACTCAAAGTACCGAAGGGACCACAGAAAAAAATACTCTAGTGTCATTAGCGCACAGAACATTACAGAAATTAGAAGAAGGGGGGAAACCGAGAAAGCGAATCTAGCGGCTAATTGACAGAGCCATTGCAGCACAACATATCCCGGAAATTAACCTTAAAAATAGAAAATTAATTTTTTTCTATAAATGTTTAACCAGACTTTAAAATTAGTTGACTTACAAGGGGAGACCACACCCTCCGGATCATAGATTTTGTTTAAATTTGTTCAAAGGCTTTCTTTTGTATAGAAATGAGAGCCCCTTGAAGGATTCTGTCCCATGGGCTTTTGTTCAAGAGTTATCAGAACTTATATCTGAAATATTAAAAAATAGAGTCCCTATTTAAATAGAAATAGCTGTTGAAATATTGAGTCTATCGTAATTTTAGGGCTATGAATCGAAAGCTGAGATCAAATCCTTCTGTTTAAAAAAAATTTATGTCAAAAAACTCGAAACCGTTTGTTAGTTATGTCGATTTGAATTTTTCATCCATAATACTTAATAAAATTTTCAGAACTCCAAAAGTACTAGATTATTATGGAAATCTTTATCGCGATACAACTTACGAACGGATTAGAATTTTTTGACAAATATTTTTTTTAAACAAAAGGATTTGACCTCAGCTTTCGATTTATAGCCCTAAAATTATGATAGACTCAATATTTCAAAAGTTATTTCGATTTACATAAGGACTCTATTTATCAATCTATCAGATATAAGTCCCGATAACTCTCGAAGAAAGGCCCATGGGACAGGATCCTTCAAAGAACTTTCATTTCTGTACAAAAGAAGGCCACTGAGTAAGTTTAAACAAAATCTGTGATCCGGAGGGTGTGGTCTCCCCTTGTACTAGCAAGTAACTTCGTTTTTACCGCGTGTCCATACACGTATGTCGTACACGTTCTACGTTTTTAAATTTCGGAAATCTATGTATACAATACACAAAATATTGTTAATTAGTGCTCATACTGCTATTCCAGTCAGTGGTTTCAATAGATGACATAGCCTCATAACTGTTAGTGATCGCGCTGTAAACAATATAAAAGTTTCGTCTGGCTGCACGTCAAGATTTTTCACTAACAAATTCTGAAGTGAGATGTTTGAAAACTTTTCATGATATCGCAGTTCCCCGCTTTCATAAATATTACTATCAGATAAGTATCGTCAAATATTTTTTTTATCATAAATCTCATATAACGTAGCAATGCAAATACTTTATTGATCACTATTTTCAAAGCATTCTCTATTAAGTCAATATTTGCAAGCATCTGTATCTTGAAAAAAAAAATCTCCGTGGGAACCAGCATTTTGACAAGATTCATTTAATTCTTCTACTCTCGGCTTCTGCACAAACTGAATATTTCGGGAACTGCAACTACTGTTTACCGCTAGAATTTGGAAATATGAAATTTATGAATGCAAAATTTGAACAAATTAACCCGAAATTATAAAAATTTCAATGGTACAGCATAAAGAAAATAATATGATCAAAAATAGAAAAGATGACTTATTTCGTTTCTTGGAAAAAATTAATTACTATACAGTAACTTCCTGCGAGAATAAACGCGCACTCTCATATCACGCGAGTAGTAATACATACCAATTTCGAATAAAATATCTTAAAAATTATGGAAATTCCAGATGTACGCGACATACAAATAAAAAAACGACTCTTTACACCCATTCTACAGAAATGATTATTTACTATACTGTAAGATTCGCAGTAATGAAAATAGAAAATCGTACTTGTATTACCAAAACAATGATACTTAGCATATTTGAAAAAGATTTCTAAAAAATCATGGAAATGACAGCGGTACACGACCACACATACAAAATGATGAAAAAATGAAAATATGAAGCAAAAATTAGCTTTGCGCTTACATAAAAAAATTACTACTTACTGTAGTGTAAATCTCACAGTAACTATAATGAAAAGTGACATTCGTATTACTGGAACCATGCAGAAGTAATTTGAAAAAGATATCTTAAAAATTACGGGAATTCCAGGGGTACGTGACCACACATACAAAATGATGAAAAAATGAAAATATGAAGAAGCAGCTTTTCCGCTTAAATAAAAGTATTATCAGTTAATGTACTGTAAATGCCACAGTAACTAAAATAAAAAGTCACATTTGTATTACAGAAACAATCATATACACGGAATTTCAAAAAGATATCATGAAAATTATGGAAATGACAGCGGTACACGACCACACACAAAAAATGCTAATATATCTAAGAAAAACGGATAAAACAAAAAAAAACGTTTTCCAAAGCTTCTTATGAATTAAAATGAAGCAGTACATCAAAATAATTTTTCTAATTAGATGCAGTACATCTAGATCTAACATTAAAAAATTTTTTCTGATGTTCTAAACACAGAAATAGAAAAAATATTGCAAAAAATAAAATTTGTTAAGCAATCAATTCTTGTGATCACCCATGCATCAGCGACCAAACTCTAGCGCTAGCTAGAGTCCTCTTGCCGACGTTGTGGATTTCCAGTGTCAATGTTGGAATAATCTCACGCATCTTTGATGAATTCCGTCTTCGACGCTGTATCGACGCATACATGATCATCCTCCCACGCTAAAGTTGAAAACCTCCCACATCAGCATTGGCGATCTCTAATGCTAAAGCAGCTCTGTAGTCGAAGGTCTAATGCTAACACAGGTCTTCCAGCATTTAGGGTAGAGCTCCATGTTAGCGTTGAATTTGAAAGACTACTGGTCTCGCAATGTGAGACTATTATGTTCGAGATTACAAAGACCAAATAGAGAAGGTATCGTAAGTTAATACTGGAACTCTCGCTTCAACTTTAAATCCAACGCATCTATTGTAGTAATTACCCTTGCTAGCTCTAGAGTTCTCTCGCTGACGTTGTGAATTTCCAACGTCAATGTTGGTATCGTCACAGGCATCTTTGATGACCACCGTCATCGATGCTGTGTCGATCGTATGCACGATCGTCATTCCGCGCTATAGTTGGTAATCTCCTACATCAGCATTGACGATCTCGAACGTTGAAGCAGCTCTATCGACAGAGGTCTAACGCTAACACAGTGCTTTCAGCATTTAGAGTAGATTTTCATGTTAGCGCTGAATTTAAAACACTTCTAGTCTCGTGATGTGAGTATAATGTTGGAGATTACACAGACCAAATAGAGAAGATATCGTAAGTTAATGCTGGACCTCTCGCTTCAACTTTAAATCCAACGCATCTATTCTAGTGATCACCCATGATAGCTCTAAAGTTCTCTTGCTGGCGTTGTGGATTTCCAACCTTAATATTGGAATCATCTCAGGCATCTTTGATGACCCTCGTCATCGATGCTGTGCCGACCGTGTACACGATCGTCGTCTCGCGCCACAGTTGGCAAACTCCCACATCAGCATTGGAGATCTCTGAGGCTGAAGCATCTCTGTCGTCGGAGGTCTAACGCTAACTCAGAGCTTTCAGCATTTGGGGTAGAGCTCTATGTTAGCTTTGTATTTCAAAGGCTACTGGTCTGCAGATGTTAATATAAGGTTTGAGATTACACAAACCAAACATAGGAGATATCGTGAGTTACTGCTGGACCCGTTGAACCACCTCAATCGTTGCCGATCTAGAGTAAACACTGAACTTACGACACTTATGCACTAGCACCATCTTATCGATGCATTTTAAAGTTTCAAAATCAGATAATACAAATGGTATGAATAATATTTTGTATCAGAAATACTAGTTCATTAGTTTCAAATTTTGAAATTTAGCCATTAAAAAACTATCAAAACAGGGTGGTGGGGCGGTGGGTGGGTGGAGACGGGGTGGAGGGGAAAAGTGGCGTTTCTTTTTCTTATGCCTATATATATATATATATTGTTATGAATCGACCTATCGATATGGAACGCGGCAAGAAGAGCGTTGCTAGGCGATTTGTTGATTCTTTCTATTTGTTTTTCTCCAGTTAGTTGTGTTTTTACATTGAGACAGAAAAACACGTTTAGATTAACCTCTGCTTACATTAATAAATACGTTCTCGTTCCTTTTGTAATTTGAACTGCTGTGTTATTTATTATTGTGAGTATGGTTGTGAAATTTTGGGGGCTCCTCCGGGATCGTAAATAAAGGGACAGTTAGAAAATCAAAAAGACGAAAAGTGTTGATGGAGCAGTTTGAAAAATCGGAAATGATCGCACGAACACCAGTCAAGTCAATCATCAGGACCAGAGCACAGACTGCTATGGATGCTGCTGATAATGTTGATGCTACTGCCGTCGCTACTAATGCTGACATCGCTAATATCGTCGCCACTGCTGCTCTTGACCCACAACGCATAGAATAACAAATGGAAATTGAGCATTTAGAGGACTGGGGTACTGTTGACCCTACACATATTGACGCGATTTGTGTCGTTTTAAGTTTATCTAGCGACTCGCGCTCGGCGGTTAGTGACTCACCGATGATGATTGAGGACTCACGCTCGACGACCGTTACGCGCAAAACTGCTGATGTTTCCGCTACGGTGACCACTGTGGCGAGTACGACATTCGAAGTTCCAAAACTGAAGTTGCTACAGCCACAGCCAATTGTTTATTTTCGTTGTTAATTGTTTACTATTAATTTTCTCAGTCGTCATACCGACGTCAAACAATCTGGTTGTCAAATAAAAAGGTTATCTCAATTTATTTATCGTCGTTATTGTAATCTCCTCACCAATATACTGGCAGTGGCGACCGAGGATTTACCGACGTCTCGAACTCCTGCTTCACGAGCTATTCTTCAGGAAACTTTGATGACACTCAACGCCGCGAGAACAGAGGTTGCGGTACTCCGGGCTAATCATGCAGCTGAACGCAAACGTCGCGAGAAACTAGAAGTGACGCTCCATCAACGCGATACTGAAGAGCAAAATCTTGCGTCGAAGCTGCGCGCACGTGACACGGAAGTGGTCAACCGTCAGTGGATAATCGAGGATTTGTTGGAGCAACAGCGTCTCTACAACGCCAATTAAATCAGATGAGTCAAACCACAACTTTGAATACACAGACAATGACAGTATCACATATCACGCACAAGGGTCATGACACTATAGTACATCCGTGAATAGGTTAAGTGCTAGTTTAGAAATGAAATTTAGTTGAGCACAAAATTGAACTGAACAATCCTCATTCCATCAAACAACCGATTCGTCCTCTTCCTTTCCATACAAGAGCAGAGATTAATCAGATAATTAATGCCGTACAGAAACAGGGAGTTATTGAAGAATCTTCAAGTTCTTGATGTTCAACAGTAGTGTTGAAACAGAATAAATGATAAGACTTGGAAATTTTGTGTAGGTTTCCGAAAATTGAATGACAAAACGATTAAAGACTCATACCCATTTCCTAGAATCGATCAAACGTTAGATAAGCTAGCTGATAAATCCTGGTTCTTGACTTCGGATCTTAAAAGCGGGTATTGGCAGGTTAATATTCGTCCGGACGATAGAGAGAAAACAGCTTTTTCAATTGGAAATGGTTTGTGGCAGTCCGTTTTTATGGCTTTTGGGCTTTGTAATACCCCGGCCAATTTTTAAAGATTAATGGAGAAATTGCTTCGGGATCTCTTAGACGACACCTGCTTAATTTACCTAGATGATATTATGGCTATGGCGAAGTCGTTTCGTGAGATGTTACGAAATTTGCGTACAGTTTCCACTAGCATTCTAGATACTAATTTAAAGTTGAATAAGAGAAAATGTGTTTTCTTTCAATGCAAAGTAGAATATTTAGTACATATCGTTTCAGAAAGTGGCAAGAAAACGAATCCCAAAAAGATAAAAGCTAGAGTTTCTTGGTTAGTTCCTTCGTGTATGAAGCACAATAAGGGTTTTACTGGTTTTACTGGTTTTTCTGATTATTATAGACGTTTCATCAAAGGATTCTCTTCAATTGCTAAACCTCTCTATCAATTGACTGACAAGAAAGCTGACAAGGAATCAATTGACAAGAAAGCTAAATTCCATTGAACAAGTGTCTTTGAAAGATCATTCTTGAAATTGAAGGAGGTTGTATCAACCCCACCAATTTTTTTTTCCCTCGTGTAGAACTACCTTTTATTTTAGATACAGATGCTTCAGACCATGGAATAGGAGATTTTTTTTATCACAGATTCAAGATGGCGTAGAAAAAGTAATAGGCTATTATATTCGCATTTTAACAAAAGCTGAGAGGAATTACTGCGTTATTCAACGGGAGCTATTAGCAGTAGTCGATGCAGTTCAGAATTTCCATTATTTATTAGTAGGCCTTCCTCTATTCCTACTGATCATTCAGCATTGACATGGCCTCTTTCCTTTAAGAATTTAGACGGTCAATTTGCCAGATGGGTAGGTAAATCAGATTAGTATGATTTCGAAATTCTTTATTGTAAAGGCACTACCCACGGAAATTAGGATGGAATGTCTAGATGACCTTGTAATAATTCCTCTTGTAGATACTGTTTCAGTGTAGAATTAAAATATGCAATTGGGGATTATGTAGCACGTATTGTCTTCGACGAGACGCCCCATGAAGTTTGGCAAAATCTTCAACATCAGCATGGCGTTATTCAAGTTATTTTAGATAGTAAAAAGAAAGGGGTTAAGTTGTCCTGGCAAGATGTTTCTTCTGAAGATGAATGCATGAAGTGTATTTATCTCAATGAGACTCATTAGTTGTTTTAGATGATGTCTTATATAGGGAGTAGATTTCTTCTAATTTTAAGTCAAAAGTTCTTCAACTGATTGTATCTAAAAATTACATCAACACTGTTTTGGAAGAAAATCATGATTCACCGTCTGGTGGTCATTTTGGTGTTAATAAAACTTATTAAAAAAATTATATAGAGTACGCAAAAGATTTTATTGAGCTTCTTGGAATAAAGATGTTGAAAATTGGTGTAGGTCTTGTTCCAAATTTATAGCAAGAAAGGGACCTTCAGATAAAGGTCACAGCCAAATGAAGTCTACAATGTAGGATTACCTTTCGAGAGGATTCAGATGGATATTTTGGGCCCGTTTCCAAATTCTTCTTCAGGAAATAAGTATCTCTTGGTTATAACAGATTATTTTACGAAATGGGTAGAAGCTCTCCCACTCTCTAGTATGAGAACAAAAACTATTGTTGAGATATTTGTTCGCGAAATTGTGTGTAGGTATGGAGTTCCTCTTGAAGTTCACACCTATGCTGGACTAGTCAAAGAACTATCTCACCTATTAGGTATGCAGAAAACTAGAACAACACCACTACATCCTCAGTCTAATGGATAAATAGAAAGACAAAACCAGACAATACTCAACTATTTATCGAAATACATATCAAACAACCAACAAGATTGGGATCGCTGGGTTTCACTGTATCTGTTAGCTTACAGATCTCCCATATAGTCAACGACGAGAGTCACTCCAGCTAAGATGATGACTGGTAGCGACTTACGTCTTCCCCTCGATCTGATGCGTGCCTACTATAACTGGTGAATCGATGAACTCTAGAAAATACACTCAAAAACTGAAGACAACACTCAACAAAATTCACCACTTTGCCAGACAAAACATCAAGATGTCATCCGTACGAACAAAGAAATACTTCGACCGAACAGCTAGGCACGTTGATTTTCGGGACGGTCCGAAAGTTTGGTTTTACAATATTCGACGAGTAAAGGGTAAAACTTCTAAACTCCAAGGTGATTGAGAAAGACCCTATAAGATCGTCAAGAAAATCAACGATATCGTTTTTTACATCCAGAAAACTTCAAAACACAAAAACAAGATTATCCACATTGACCAATTAGCGACATATCATGATAGGTATTTTCTTCTGCTCTGCTCATTGTTTTTGAGTCGTGATTTTTCCATGAGCTGTGGAGCAAATGCCGAAGCAGGGACAATGTTGCGGTACCAAGACATGCCATCTCCCCACTTCTATCCAAGAATTATCTACAAGATTGTGTCCACTGTCGATGACCTGACGATATCCGGATTGAACGACTCTATATTTTTAAGAGACGCGTCCTGTGACTGGATGAGTCAAGAATCAATCTGATTAAGAAGTAGGAGATTCCAAGATCTCACGATTTCGAGATGATTTTACGATAATTTCAAGATGGACCATTTCAAGAGACGAGACTTTGGCTGGATGAACCAAGGATCAGCCAACTTGATAATGATACCATTTTGATGTGGTTTTAGAAGTCAAGATTAGTTTTTCAAGAGACGGATCCTTTGATAGTCAGTCAAGGATCAATCCGCTTGAAAAAGACGGTTTTGTCCTTCGATGTTAAGATTGTCGGGACGACAATCTCAAAAGAGGATGGGGATAATGTTATGAATCGACTTATCAATATGCAACGCGGCAAGGAGAGAGTTGCTATGCGATTTGTTCATTCGTTCTATTTGTTTTTCTCGAGTTAGTTGTGTTTTTACGTTGAGACAGAAAAACACGTTTAGATTAACCTCTGTATTTACATTAATAAATACGTTCTCGTTGATTTTATGATTTGAGTTATTGTGTTATTTATTATTGGGAATGTGGTTGTAACAATATATATATATATATATATATGTGTGTGTGTGTGTGTGTGTGTGTGTGTGTGTGTGTGTGTGTGTGTGTGTGTG
>JAWWMK010018547.1:0-19208 GCA_035047105.1 Galeopsomyia nigrocyanea | reverse complement strand
TATATAATAAGTATAATTTGAATGAATGAAGTATGAATGAAAAGAAAAAACAGAAATGGTTACAGAGGTGTCACGTAACATCATATCATCAATCGGTGTGCTTTCGAATGATGACATTGTTCTTATTTTTATCATGGTTGAAACCTGCAAAATAACGGCAAAAACAATTTAAAAATTTGACAATTTTTCGACTTATCATTTTGTGATTAGAACACTTTTTTTATATCGAACGTGCAAATTCTATATAGCTAATGGTTTTTGGGTTGCTGATCACGAATCTGCAATTATTTTCGCAAAATTAATTTGATTAACATTTTGTTTAAAAAAATTATTCCAAAAAATGAAAATTTTTCAAAGACGTTTGCAGATTCGTAATCTACGGAAAAAATACGTTGAAAAAGTATATAAGTAATTCTAATTATTGAAATAATTATGTTAATTATTAACAAATATCTTCCATACCATAAATATGTTGTTACATATGGTTTTCTGGGTTTTGGGGGTTTTCTGGGTTTTTGGGGTCGCGGATGACGAATTTCACATTCATTTTCAAAAATTATAATGTTTAAACAATCAGTTTGATAATCTATGCAAAAAAATCATACCTTTCTGAAATCGTTTCCAGAGTTGTAATTTACGGTAATAATATTTTTGTAATTCGGAACGTTTTTGTTTCTTCATTGTGAATCCAATCGAATAATCAAATAATTTGATTAAAGAAGTTGAGCCGTCTAGTTACTTTTACAAAGAAAACTTAATGGCGCGAATATGTACTACGATGATACAATACTTTCTATAAGATGTCTATACCCAATATTTTACAAAACTACTTTTGTTTACCATTTTTTTTAAATACTCGTAATTCAATAAGCTTTCAAATGCTTTATCGTCTCATTAAAAATATTTAAATTTGGTTGCGCTATCTCAATAAGAGTGAAAAAAGTCTAAAATTTTTAAACGTAAATATCTTAGAACATACTATTTGCCTGAATCGCAAGATGCACAATTGCTTTAAAGCCGAGAAATTATTTTTTTTTTGTGTGAAAAATTGAATTTTTTATTTTAAAGCAGTGCATGACTTCATTAAGCAATTAACTATGCATATGCGTTCTCTATAGCCTGGAAAACTCAAGCAACCTGATAGCCAAAAAAATTTCCTGTAAAATTACAACCCTGAAATTTATTATTTGATACATTAGTCATCGAATTACAGCTCCTTTTCAGTAAAAAATATTTCAAATGTGGAACCTATGAACGCACGTATTTTTCCTACTTTCAAAAAGCTGTAACTTCTGTTTATTATATAAAATTAACACTAAAATTCGCTTCGAAGATAATTTGTATGCTTGGCGATTCTTAAGTATAAATGTTGCCAACAATACGCCATACGAGTTATTTATTATATCTCGATAGAATGAAATCAAATTAAAAAGTTAAGTTATGTCAGAGGCAAAGTCAGTTTTACGAATTTAATGATAATTCAGCCCGTGACTTCCTTGAACAAATTATTTTTACAGGGGAAGGGAGGCACGAATGCTCCGACCACTAAATGATATGCTGGGCGCACATATCAATCGAACGCTCAAGAGAGAATCGGAAATGCATGCAGGAAGAAAGGAAAATGAATTCAAACAACATATATATTTTATTAATGGCGGAAAACTCCGCAGAGACAACTGCCAGAACAAAAGCGTCGCCGAGCAGCAGAACTGCCTACTTTTGACACTCGTTCGGCACACAACACATAGGCAACCAGGTGCTGAACTGCATCCGGAACGCAGTACTCCGATTCCGCGGTATGAGCACCATGGGTCACCATGGATCTTGTCCGGCACCCTGAATCACACGAGAGTAAGAAGAAGAGAGAGAAAGAGACGAAGAATCTCACCGTACCCGGCCGTGCTCAGCGACCCGATGATCTCAGTGACTGCGATGACGCAGCTGGCTGATGAAATCGGCCCGGCCAATGAAGAAGGTAGCGGCAAGGGTGGGCGCTGATGATGGTGAAGGTCGGGAGCGACCCGGCTCGTATTCGGCCTGCAGAAATGCAGGCAGCAGTACCCTGGAAGATGGCGGCCTTCCTTCTCGGCGCGTGGTGGCTCGTCCTCGCTGCAGCTCTCTGGAACACACGCGTATTCTCGCTCAAGCTACCGACCACGTCTGCGTCCAGCACAAAAGCCCCTCTTCTTCCGGCGCTCGCGCGCTGCACGAGCACAGCCACATCGGCCGCTGATGCGCGCGCAGCTCGGGACTACAACTGTCTCTCTCTTACGCTCGCTCAAGCACTTGGCCTAATGAGCGTCTATCTCGCTATCTCTTTCTTATCCGCACTGATATGAGCGCTCGCTCTCTCTCTCTCTCTCTCTCTCTCTCTCTCTCTCTCTCTCTCTCTCTCTCTCTCTACTCGCTCTATCTCTTTCTATCTTCTTCGATTCTTCTTCTCTCCTCGTTCCTCTGCCGTTCTCTGTCACTGACATGGTCATCGCCTACGAAAACACGAAACAAGCGTGAGAGTATACAGCACTATGTATGATCTCTCAGCTTGGCGCGGTAGACGAACGGCAAAAGAGAGCGTCCAGCTCTCTGGAAGGTGTTTTCTTTGTCTCATATAGAGATTTTGAATATGTGGAATCAGGGTCTATATATTTTACTTGCTCGCTTGAAATAATATTGCTCATTGTTTTTACTTTGCTGTAAAAATGTTGAAGTTAATTCACCTTTCTTATAAGCAGTTGAATTTAACTCCGACTCTATTTATCCTGAAATCGTTTCAAATAAAGATTGTAACTAGAATCCATTTTAAATAAATTTCATAATTGCAAAGCTGAATAAGTCAAGTGGCATTACTTATCATAATCGCATTGATATATTTATTAGAATCCCACCTTAGAGACGTCTATAAGATCAAGTTTAATTTTAATTCGTTTTCGCCTGTACTTAATATATAATCATATTTTTTTATAATATAATCTTGATTATGTATTATAACGGGGTTTTGGACGGAAAGATTTCGTTTGTCGCTCCGCCGTTATAAAAAAGAGACAATCGAGAGGAAAATAAGCAGCTCGTTGCGGGTTACACTGAGGGTTGTGCGAAATCCGACCCGGTAGCGCAGATATGCCGCTGACGAAGGCCTCGAGGCCTCGGGACCCACGGAGAGCGCCGTGCAGTCCAATGCCGATTGATGAAAACCGCGAAAAACTACGAGTAAAATGGTAGAGAGAGTCAGGTAGAACGAAGAGAATAGGCGCGGTTCGATAATATTGGGCTTTAATGAAATAAGCATAATTGAGTGATTCAAATATGGGCAACGCAGTAAGCGTGAGAGAGAAGGCGCAGCGGAGTTACAGAGAGATATTGACGACTAGGTACTTGCAATTGAGTTGAGTTCGCTGGTGGAAATCGCAGTAGTCACCGGAAAGTGTACACATTTACGAAACTCTCGTGATTCTCGCTCGTTCGTGACAGTATCAACGGCACGCGGATTCGCAGGTGCAGGCAGGCAAGAAGTGCGGGGGAAAGAATGCCGACACGCACGCTCACACACACACAGGTGCACAGCCACGCAGATGGTTGGGTTGAGCTCAATCTCCCTCATCCGATGCAGAGGAACGTAGGCTCTGGAGTTGAGACTATCCATAGGGTAACAAGGCGACCGCACGGATGCGTACGCTCTCCAAGAAAATTAAATGTGACGAATTTTCCGTGATTGAGAAAGAACACAGAAGAAGACAACCGGATGATGCAGTAAGAAGAAGACGACGATTTTGAAGAAAAAGAAAAAGAAGAGACCAACTGATTCTGAACCGTCAATCAACAACAATGATTGGGGGACGTATGGAAGAAAAACAAGAGCAAATCAGCTAATGCCTCCGTGAAGTAATACCTAGCGGCAGTTCCGCGGGGGGAAAAAGGATCTCAGAAGAAAAGAGGCTGGAGTTTAGTGGGTAGGGGTCCTGCTATGAGTCAAGCAGGATCTGGTCCGTCCAATCGACCAGACAAGTTATGCTTGGTGAGACCCACACACGGAGAGTCCTGACATGGCGCGTAAAATGCATTCTCCAACTCTTCGGATGAAAAAAAAAAACAGATGCACAGCCACTCACAGTATTTGATACACAGTCGATCACCGTTCAATGCATTGCACTGCACTCAGAAGACGCGCGGGTTGTGTACTGTGAATTTCCAAATCGCTAGAAATTAGGTCACGGGAGCACGTCTGCTCAGATCGGTCGCCGCGCTCTAATTACTCTCACTCTCTCTCTCTCTCTCTCTCTCTCTCTCTCTTTATCTCTGCCTTACATTAGTTTCTCTCTTTGTCTCTCTTGCATTTACCTTAGTAACTGCTAGAGAAAAATACATGAGTATATATACGTGATGAAATATAAGTATATGTCATATAAATGTTATAATAATAAATAGTGTATGAGAGAGATAGAGAGAGAGAGAGAGAGAGAGAGAGAGAGAGAAAGAGAGAGAGACATAACGAGGGGAATTTCTGCTCATTATAGTATTGATTTCGAAATATTCAACCTGCAAGGTAAATGAAAACTTTTATTTATGAAGACGGTAACTTCCAAAATGCATAGATACCCTAAAAAATGCATTTATTTTCACATATTTTACTCAAACAATAGATCAATGCTACGTCAAAATTAAAACATCTCAAGTAACACATTTACGAAATTAATCGACGACATAGATTCATTACACATACCGTAGATTTATTATAGTACGAGTACTCAATTATACGAAATCGAAATAATAGTTGCAAAAATTACGAGTAACGATTTAAATAAAAAGTTCTTTAAGAGCGTCGGTGATACATAACCTCTACGGCACTAACTTGTCTTTGGCTTCATATTCAATCACAAGGTAGTAATTTCTAGAGAGCTTTTTTATTTACATACCTACTCGCATTACACGCTCTAGTAAAAGTCTGTTTTCGATAACTTTTATGACAACTTAATTTTGATCGATTGCTAGCATCAGATTTGTTAGTAGTGCTAATACTCTCCATACTCTTCGACAACAATCACAGCTGTTCGATTTTTGCCTCTGGAAGGTAGCTCGCTGGCGCTCGCTAGTGGACTAATAGACAATTAGCAACGTCTTTGGTCTTCCTTCTCCTACCAAAGGATGGATGTTCAATTTTTCGATGTTATTGTATTGAGGTACAATAAATAATGCGTATGACATATTGTTGACAACATTTATACTTAAGAATTGCCAGGCATAAAAATTATCTTCGAAGCGACTTTGAGTGTTGATTTTATATAACAAACAAAAGTTACAGGTGTTCGAAAGTAGAAAAAAATACGTGTGTTCATAGGTTCGGCAGTTGAAATATTTTTTACTGAAAAGGAACTATAATTCGATGACTAATACATCAAATAATATACTTCAGAATAGTCATTTAAAGAAAATTTTCTTGGCTATCAGGTGGCTTGAGTATTCAAGGCCATAGAGTACGCATGTACATAGTAAATTGCTTAATAAAGTCATGCAAGGGCATTAAAGTCGAAAAATTTTGCTTTTCACTGAAAAATTTATTTCTCAGCTTTAAAGCAATTATGCATGTTGCGATTCGGCCAAAAGTTATATTTTCACGCATAATAAAGGAAAAAAATTATATCAGCGAAATCAAAAACGGGTGTTTTGAAAAATTAACGTTTAAAGATTTTCGACTTTATTCACTCTTATCGAGATAGCGCAGCCACTTTTGAATATTTTTAATGAGTCAATAAAGCATTTGAAAACTCATGGAATTACGCGTATTTAAATAAAAGCTCGTTTAAATAGGGCAATTTGGCGCTGAATGGCAGCGGTTTAAACATTTACTCGATATTTCAAGTCTGCGTGATCTTATTGAAATTATGATAATTGGCACCGCCACTAAGCCTATATAATCATTTCTAAACAAAATCCCGTGACACGTGTCCCTTAAAATGCACAAAGAATGTAAAAAAATTGCTTCGAAGTCAATTGGCGATATTCATTGTGCAAGGCTGTACGATTTGAGATGGATTCGGCCTAATGTCAAATTTGTCATCAGCGACCCCGAAAACCCTGAACAACATATTTTTGGTATGGAAGATATTTGTTCACAATTTACATAATAATTTCAATAATTAGAATTATATAAGTTTCCAACGTATTTTTCCGTAGATTACGGATCTGCAAATGTATTTCACAAATTTTTTTTTGCAATAATTTGTTTAAACAAAATGTTTAATCAAATTAATTTTGCAAAAATAATAACAGATTCATGATCAGCGATCCAAAAAACCATTCAGAATTTGCACGTTCGATATAAAAAAATGTGTTTTAATCACAAAAAATGGTTAAACGGAAAATTGTTAAATTTTTCAATTGTTTTTGCAGTGATTTTGCAGGTTGAACACGTGATAAAAATAAAACCTATGCCATCATTCAAAAGCACAACAATCGAGGACACCATTTCACTATTCCATAGTTGACTAATCATATAATAAGTCATCAAAAATGTAAAAAGAAAAAAAAATAAGTCTTAGAAATTCTTGTTTTTTTTCATTGTTTTACAAAAATATTATACAAAAAAATATTTTTATATAATTTTAATTGCGGCATCGGAAAGAATAACTTTGAAAATAGTAGAATAGGTGCTTTTCAAATTTTTTGTCTTACGTTTTCATAGTGAAATATTTTGTAGAGAAGGGTACTTGAAAAAAGTGTTTTTTGGACGTTAATGGGATAATACACTTTTCAGAGGGAAACCCACTCTAATCACACGGTTCTTTACATGACATGACCCATAGCTCTTCATATAATTAATCAGATGCTTTATTATGTGAATTGTCATATGATACATCTTTGAATCAATTAGATAATAGACTATTAACATGTCGTATTATCTTACATCAGTATAATATGTACGTAAGGAAATGTTTAAAGGAGCATTTAATAGAATCGTAATTATTATTATTATTATTATTATCAGTAAGCATTCGAAACTCGAAAATTCATTGCTTTACCTACACGAGACCGCCACACATCTTGTGCGTCTTCCATCCAGTTTTTGTAATCATATTCTTTACTTACAGGGGGAGACCACACCCTACAGGTCATGGATTTCAATAAAACTTGGTCAGTGGCCTGCTTTTGTATAGAAATGAACGTCCCTTGAAGGATCCTGTCCCATGGGCCTTTGTTCGGGAGTTATCGGGACTTATATCGGATAGATTGGAAAATGGAGTCCCTATATAAATCGAAATAACTCTCGAAATAATGCGTTTATTGTAATTTTAGGATTACCAATCGAAAGATGAGATCAAATCCTTCTTTAAAAAAAAATATTTGATAAAAAATTCCAATCCGTTCGTAAGTTATGTCGCGATAAAGATTTTCATAATAATCGAGCACTTTTGGGGTTCTGAAAATTTTATTAAGTATTATCTATGAAAAATTCAAATCGACACAACTTACGAACGGATTGGAATTTTTCGACAAATTTTTTTTAAACAGAAGGGAACAGAAGGATCTCAGCTTGCGATTGGTAACCCTAAAATTATGATAGAGTCAATATTTCAAGAGTTATTACGATTGAAATAAAGGCCCTGTATTCCAATACATCACATATAAGTCCCGATAACTCTCGAACGAAAGCCCATGGGACAGAATCCTTCAAGGGGCTTTCATTTCTACAAAAGAAGGCCACTGACCAAGTTTGAACAAATTCCATGACCCGGAGGGTGTGGTCTCTCCTTGTTAGTTCTATTATATTATCTTCTACGTTTTTCTCCCATCTATTCCTCGGTCTGCCTAGTGGTCTTTTTACTAGTCGGTTTTCCTTTCATCCTATTCTAGCTACATATCCCGCCCATCTTGATTTACGTGCTTTCATTACTCTATTAATTCCAGGTGAGTCACAATTATTCATGCAGCTCATCATTATGGAATTTTCTCCATTCACCCGTCAGTTCGTCCCTTTTTGGTCCATAGATTTTCCTAAGATCTTTATTTTAAAATACTCTGAACCTATTCTTCTCTGTTTTTATTAGTGCCCACGTTTCACATCCGAACATGACGACCGGCATTATTATAGTTTTGTAAATTCTTACTTTAATGTTTCTAGATAACGAGAGCGATTTCAGTAATGTATTTGGGGCTTGATCCAGAAGCAACATAGCTTGTCTACTCCAGCATGTAGCTGCTTGTTAATTTCCGTTTTAATGTTATTGTCACTAGTTATAATAGTTCCCGGATACTGAAACTCAATGTTTTGAAACTTCATATTTCCCGCAATTAGGTTGCCCTCTTCGTTGCTTTGTTCTAATCTATCTACGGTCATGAATTTCGTCTTCCATTCGCTAATTTCTAAACCTATTTTTTTGCTTAGTGATAAGACTTTTTGCATTTCTAGCTACCGTTTCTCTGTCATCTCCGAGTAAGTCAAGATCATCGGTATATCCAAAAATTTGTATTATCCTATTGAGGATTGCGCCGGACGGATTTATTTGTACCAGTTTGACTACGTATTCTAAGACCAAAATGAAAGGGATGCACGAAAGAGCATCACGGTGTTTTAAGCCTTCGCGAATCGAACATTCTTCAGACAAGCTTTCGTTTACGTGTATTCTTCCCTTACTGCCACTTAAGCATATTTCGATAAGCCTTACCAATTTCTTGTGTACGCCCAAAAACTCGCCAATCCAGTACATCCGTGCTCGTATGATAGAGTGGTACGCTTCTTTAAAATCGATGGATAGTTGATGTATTGCTTCATTATACTCTCATTTTTTTCCAATAGTTGCCTAATTGTAAAAATTTGGTCGTTTGTAGACAGGTTCCAGCGGAATCCACACTGAAAATCTCCAATGATTTCCTCAGCAAATCGAGTTAGTCTATCGAAGATAACATTGGACAGGATCTTATAGCATGAAAGTACAACCGAAATTTCCAGATAATTGTTACAGTCCGTTTTATTGCCCTTTTTGAAAATGGGTGTAATAATAGAGGTGTTTCACTCTTCCGGTATGCGTTCAGTTTTCCAAACAGGCCATGTCATTCTACAAATTTGTTTTGTGAGGCAAGGGCCGCCATTTTTATCAACTCAGACAGTAAGTCGTCAATGTTCGAAGCTCTGTTATTTTTCATTTTTTATGGCCGATTCTATTTCTCTATCAGTAGGCTTGTTGCGACCGTTCGGCTCCTCTGACAATCGCTATTAAATTTAGTTTATTTCTTCCTTCGCGCATTCAAAGTTTCGCGCGAGAGAAGTGTATAAATCAAAATGTTTATTGAAGTGAGCCTGCTTTCCCAATTCCATTCCTTTCACGATCAAAGTTCAACGATCTGCGTCACGAAAAATTACGAACTTTCAAGTTTACAATATATCATGAAAATTCAAGGCTCATCACTTTGGAGATCACAAGTGTGGATTTTGCCGAGATTATCTTCAATGGAGGTTTCGCGTACGTTCAGTAATTTATCGAAATAGTTTTTCCAGAGATTCAGTCCCTAAGTCACATCGGCCACTAGGTTGCCATTTTTCGTCCCTCATTACTAACATTTTACTTTGAAAACCTTTGTTATAGAATTGATTCCGCAGTACACACACATACATAAACACATACACATCTTCATATTTATAAAAGGCAGTAAAATCAAAGAATAGAAACGATGCCACCTGCAGCTTATAAAAATATCCGTCTCATCACAACAGCTACAGCAGCCGCACAACCGTAAATAGAAGGAAAACAAAGTCATTAAACGTTCTCGTCCAATCAGAAGAGATCCGACTAAAAAGCACTGTTTCGACAAAATCGGAAAAAGCTCCGACAAAACCACGTTTGTCGCCGTGTATTTCAGATGGGACGCTGCACTTCAACCCATAAGCCGAAAGGTACAAAATCGGCAGAAGTCACGCCTACGCCTTCTCTATATCTGAGTTTCGACAAAATCGGAAAGAACCCCGACAAAAATAAGTTTGTCGCC
This sequence comes from Galeopsomyia nigrocyanea, assembly GCA_035047105.1. Lineage (NCBI taxonomy): Eukaryota > Metazoa > Arthropoda > Insecta > Hymenoptera > Eulophidae > Galeopsomyia > Galeopsomyia nigrocyanea. Next base: position 9,233 of record JAWWMK010018547.1, on the reverse strand, counting down.
ATGTATTTCAAATGAGACGCTGCACTTCATCCCATATGCGAAAAGGCACAAAATCGGAAAGTGCCACACCTTGTTGGCTCGAGAAACGAGTATATAAGGGCCGAGCTTGCACAAGCTCAGCAGTGCACTGCAGTCAAGCTCTAGTTATCAGACAAGCAACAAGTCTCCCTGTATCTCTAGAGGCTTAAGGATCCGACATCATCGACACTCGCTTCTACACTCTCTGACGTCACGCCTAGACAAGCAGACTAGAAGGAAGCTCTGCGCTGCAGCTACGCCATGGGGCTTATTAATAGAAGCTACCACACTTGAAGCCAGGCGACAGGCCCTCTGCGCTCTCGTCGAGGACCATTGCGACCGACATTTAGTACGTGTTTGGCTTCGTGAGTGACAAGTTCCAGCGACAACTCTTTCTACAACTGCATCGTAATTGGGCAATCTACAACTTACTATTGAGGTCCACGAGATTCTTCTGATTCACTGCCTCCCCAATTATCCTACACAAATTACACAAGGTACATCTACTCGACTTGTACTCTTCATATTCTTTAGTTGCTTTAATAAACCTCAGAGTAAAATCGAATTAAACATCTTATATTTATTTAATTATTCCGACAGTCATATAAAGCAAGTAACTCGGGATTTCTTCTGAACCCCATGCGGTGGTGAATAACAGTTTTGGGCTTAATTTACTTTTTATTTATTAATTGATTAAATATTATTTATTATTCGATCCTAATTTAAACATCACGTAAATAAGCCTAAAAAGCCCGCCACACACGATTGAATTGATATCATATACCTTTGTTATCTTAAGGAATTCACTGAATCTATCGGTATTCAAACTAAGAATTTTCCAAGTTCTCACCTTTAAGTTTTTAATATTGACTGTTTGTTTTTGCCTTTGTTTTTTGTTAGCTACTCCAATATCGATTATCGCCCTGGATTCCTTTCTGTTCATTGCTGCAATCTTAGCGTAACTTTGGATTTCCGGTAGGGGATCCCCGTTTTTTTTTTCGCGGGGGGTTCTATCTCCTCGTTGAAACTTGGACTAAGAGATTGGAGTTCGCTTATCGCACCTATTCACGTATTCGAACATCGTATCGCGACGATTTAATTCTACTCGTACGCCTTTTCCTAACTTAATCTCTTCTACTACGGTGTCGCATCAGAAGAGTTGAATTCGCATGATTCGCTGTGTTTTTGTATAAGGGGTGGATGTCGTTCGAAGTCTGGATCAAGGGAGGGCAACCCACAGCGGGAAGTGTCGAGAGAAACTCGAGCTTTTCTACTCGCCGATGGTGGTCGTCTCTTCCCTCCATCTACAGAGCTGGCAGAACCTCCGCTACTTGTAGCATTTAACCCTGATGCGCCTGCGGGCTTGCTTTCCCACCCTGACCAGCCGTTGAGCCTTGGGCCTCCGATTCCCTAGACTGGTAACCTTTTTCCCTATTTTCCATACCCTTCATTATGCTTTTGTTTGGTCTATTTTTGCAGAAGTGCATCCATCTCTTCTGGAGGTGTTTGATTTTGGTTAGGGTAGTATTTCTAGGTGGGTAAACGTTAAGCCCCGACTCGACAATAATCCACCTTTTGCGTATCAACTCGAAAGGGGTGGGCTACTCCGAGAGAGGGCTATCGTGTACCTATTTATAACCATTGTTAGCTCACCATACTTGCCACTGGTTCCTATCGACTATCCATGACTGCTTATTCTTATATTCGCAGTTAACCTCAGGGGTGTTCAACCTCAGGGGCTTTTCCTCTATCCGCAACCTGAGGACGCGCTACGTAGTGGTGATAGGACTCCACCCAGACGAATGGTATCTTAATAAATAAAAATAGAATGTTTAGGAAATGTTAGGCAACCTCATCAGACAACCTTATGCCCAAATATATGGTAAGATCAGTTTTTAGTCAAACCCAATGAGCTTTCGTCCAACTTTACTGAATAAGCATGTAATTGAACAGGCAAAAAAAGTAACGTTAATTTTTTATTCAATTTCGCACAATAGTATTAAAAAATTTACTTTTTCACAAATAAAAAAAAAAGTGCGAGCGCAATTTCAATCGTCTTGATTTTTTAATGTCAGGCACGAATTTGTTCAATTCCGAATTATCTGCGAGATTTTATCTTTTTTGAAAATTGTATAAGCGAGATTAATAAGGAGGGAAAGAGAGAGAAAGGAAGACGGAATTACATAGATATGCTTTATAAGTTTCAAAAGAGTATTCTCGTAACTTTGTTATTACTTATAATTTTTCATCTTTATTAAAACTTATAATTATTTATCTTTGTTATTACTTATAATCTTTACCTATTGAAATTTGTTGCTAGGTTCATCGGTTGGTAGTGGTAGATCAAGAAGACAAGGTTATAGGAATTATATCGTTATCAGACCTATTGTACTATTTGGTTCTTCGTCCTTCTGGTTCGTATTACTATATTATTTATCTCTTAAAAATATTTTGGTATAATTATGTGTTCGTATTATTTTAGAACAAGATCATTTGCGGAACGAAAGTCCTAGATCATTTAGGAAATATGTGTCTGAACATTGTGATGCCAATAAACAAGAACTACCAATGAAGTCTGCTGATACCTCAACTTTATCACTTAGCTCACTAACTTGAAATAAAGCAATGCGACAAAGAAATTTAATTTGATTCAATAAACAATGAAACGAATTACTAAATAAACATAAAAATAATGCCAATTTGATGTTTGACGAGTGTTTGAGAGTCTTAAAATTATCTCTAAATGAATATTAATTATTGCCTTATTTTATGACAAGTTCTTGGCGGGTTATGGAAATTTAAGTGATGCCTACTCATAAATGTCTGATATTCAATTTCATAAGTATAACTTTCATAATACTGTAGAATACTATATTTATTTGAAAATAACTACTACAGTCACTATGAGTGCGCTTGATTAAAATGATATCGAAAATGAAAAAAACTTCTTTTATAAAAATTTGTTTACTTTACTCATCTTCAACATTCATTCGAATTATAAGAGCCTGTGTTTATATGTAAGTAATTTTCGTGGTTACAAATTTTTAATTTATTTGTAAAAAATATACGAGATTTATTTATTTATTTATTTACTTTCTTCCTTACACCGTTTTTGAAAATTATGGAATGAAAAGTTGCATTTACATAACTTCAGTTCACAATTTTCTTAAACTAATTATTTTTATATGAAAATAAGGAGAATGAATGCTCCAACGACTGGAAGATATGTTGGACAAACGTATACGTGACAGAGAAAAACAATAAGATATGTAACAATAATAAAAAATAACTTGACACAGCACATAAATATTATGAAAAAAATTCAAATTTTATTGCAGCATATTGACTTTTATGTACGGGGACAAAGGCGCAACGCATGCTAATTTTTTTTTGACGATGTAGATATCATACATTAGACGTTTTTAATTATTTTGCACAAGCTCTGTTGACGAGATCGTCAGCTGGTGTGAAACTTAAAGGCGAATCTTTATCACACGAGGAGATCACACCAACCAAGTTTTCGGCCGTTTGATACGCTTGAAGCGCGCGAGCAGTGTTGCTAAATCGCAGAAAATGGAAACACAGCTAATGAATAACTTGCGGAAATTTACTTATTTAGCGGATACATTTAAATGACAGAGTGCAACGATATCGGGATGCACAGAAACAAATGATGCCAATGAAATAGAGCAATGATGCTGAGGTAAAAATCTTGCAGTTTTCGCTAAAATGAAGTAACGTTCTATCACATATGCAAAGCACTAACACAGCAGCAGACAGGCGGGCAGCCACGTCAATGATCTGCATTACAGGCGATGCATCGCACAGCAAATTGTGATGTGGCGATGTGCATCAGGTGGAGCTTGCAGCCGTGGAGAGTCAGTTTCTTGAGCAAAACTAAGGAAGTCTTGCGTCGGCACAGGCAGCGTAGCAGGTTCGATGATTCGGAGATTTTGAAGATGACCGCAACACACACTGACACCGTACACACTTGTAGCGATTTTACAATTTACGCAGTTTTACAATAAATAAGTCACAAAAATGGCATAACGACGACTCACAGATTGATGGCAGAGAAAAACTACAAACGGATCACAAAATCGAATTTGAACTGTGTAATAACGGAACCAAAAATCAAGCAAACGTAAGCGATCGAAAAAATACTTCTGCACGCCTCGAGAGAGAGAGAGAGAGAGAGAGAGAGAGAGAGAGTGAGTGAGTGAGTGAGTGAGTGAGAGAGAGAGTACGGCGCCTTACGGTTTTGGACTATCTCTGTCTCTCTTCCTCATGCACCTCGACATTAGAGATGCACACGCGTTAACTGATGGCTAGCTGTCCGATTATGGTCGAACATACCCGTGCGCGGCGACAATGTTCTCTCTCTCTCTCCCTCTCTCTCCCTCCCTCTCTCCCTCTCTCCCCCTCTCTCTCGCTCTCTCTCTCTCTCTCTCTCTCTTTCTCGTACCGTATACACACGCCTCTGCTTTCGTTCCCTTCTACTCATACTTTTCTCATCGTTTGTTGAACTCATCGGAGTCAAAATTATTGCAGGCAGTGATCCTCAGTGTGACTCTTAGGCTTGGAGTAGGTCGAAAATCACCTATGTTTAAAAAGTATGTTTTTTATTATTTTTGAATTCACCGCGCTCGTTTTCTGCGCAACGCGGACTCTTACTCATGCGCAGTTCGCACGTGTAGAAAACGCGCGCAGAAGAAGTTACATTTTTAACTGAAAATGTTCGCCGAAAATGCCCGAGTTAATCATAAAAAAAGTTTATTCAGTTATTGTCAATTCATAAGGTCAAAAGAAAAACAAAAAGCGACGAAAAAGAGAAGAAACTGCAAAGTGTCACAAGCCTACATGCACACAGGCCAAAGCTGGCAGCTGATTGGTCAACGTCTACGTAGGCCAGCCAATGAAACGCGACGGAGCCACTCCAGACTGTGAATTGGAGGGAACTGCGGAGCGAGCGCAAGCGAGCGACGCAGCACGGCGCACAGTGGGGCAACTTGGTAAAAAAAAAATGATCAAAATCTCGCTTCACGCGAATTTTGATCAAAAATTAACTTGAAGTACATGAAAATGTTCCTTTTGGTGTCTAGTTTATGAATCCATTTTCCTCGCCGTGGTCTCCATCAATGGTTCCGCCGTGCACACTGCCGTATCCTGAATGTTCCCCGGAATCAATCACTTAATGTCCCTATTTTAGAAATTGTAGTGATAAATATGGTATCTTCTATTAAACATAGGTAACTCAAGTGATCTACAATGCCTGAGAAACTAAATTTATTCAATTTCACCCCAAAACAACCCCAAATTAGGGGTAAGAAATAAAATAATTTGTGTCGCATTTAATTCAATTTTTCTTGACTCATGAAACCTTTTCAGAAAGTTTTCTATCATTTTAAAATATCTCTCAGAAAATCCTCTACTCAAATACACCCCAAATCCAAACCAAAAATTAATCCTAATTAGGGTTTGAAAAAATTAAAAAAATTCGTATCGCTCTCAATTATCGCATTTTTTCACTAGTATATTTCAAAATAGTTTCTAGAACTATGAAATAGTCCGTATTCAAATCCTTCACTCAAATCCACCCCCAAAAACATCCTCAATTAGGGGATGAAAAAATAAAAAAAGTATTATGGCTAATTAATTAGGAACTTTTCTAATTGTATCTCTCAAAACATTTTTCACAGCTATGAAATGGTCGGTATAAGAATGCTCTACTCAATTTCACCCCCGAAACCTCTGCATCCCCAATTAGGGGTTGAAAAAATTAAGTTATTATTGCTTTCATTTATCGGAATTTTCAAATGGTATTTTTCAAATTGCTTTCCACAACGATGAAATAGTTGCTATTGAAATCCCTCTTTCAAATGCGCCCTCAAAAACTCCAATTCTGGCTTTTGAGCAGTGATTTCTTTGCTCGCCATCGGCATTCCTTTTTCTCGCACACGTTGGTCATGTAGAAGTCTGAGCCTCGCACAAAAAGAAGACGAGGTTTCCCACCAGCTAACGTAAGTACAATCCTCAATTATTCTGTTACACGAACGATGCCCTGCTGCCCACTGTGGCAATATCAAACAGAACAAGAAAAAGGGAGAATAGAGAAAAGAGTCATTCGTTGTAATCATATTAAAATCTATTTCGTGCTTTGTTCCTCAACATTTATATGTGCATTGCTGGCAGCATAATAACTATTAAGTTTTGAATCTTAACTTTTCAAAGAGTGTTTCGAAAATTGCTCAAAAAAAGTTGTCATGAAAAGTAGGGTTATGCGATAACCACTTTGTCAGAAACGTCCAATTTTCATATAAAATTCCATGAGACGTAGAAGAGTGAAATTTGTTGATAGTAACAATTTCATATTTAGAACACTTGAGAATACAAGAAAACCCAAATAATTTTCTTCAGTTTTGTCATGCCATCTGTAAAGTAAGATAGCAAGTATCGCATCAAGGTCATGTAAGAGGATTCAAGCTCTCTATACAAGAATTCCATGTCAAGGTTTTCTTTGATTAGGTTTACATTTATGTTTATGAGAATTTCTAAGTCAAATACTGTTGAGTAGCATTATTTTGTATCAATATCCCTGTGCTAGTAGTCTAATTTTTAATCTGTCTGAAATTCTGAAATTTTATATGCCAAAGGCGATTGAAACCTTGTAATATATTTTTAGTTGTATGTCACGAGGCAGAAGGTATCAGATCGTCCATATTGTGAAAGTTTCTAGAGTATATAATTAAGGACTTTGCATATTTTGAAAAATATCTTTGAGAGACGAGAGAAAATCAAGTGCAGTAGAATATAGAGTTTATCAGTTATGAAATTCTCTTTAGCTAGCGTCAGTCAGCGAGCAAATTTGAGAGTCATTCTGGAGATTATTGAAAAGAGAGGATTTTCAAATAATAACATACACACACTTGTGATGACACACTGAGAGAAAGTATATAAATGATTTATTGAGTAGCTTAGTTCATAAATCTAGGTGTCTCAATAGTAACTGTGTGAATTTTGTGTGTTTTCAGATCCTGGGACCATTGACTCTGTCTGCAGTGTCTGTGTGTGTGGGTGTCGCACCAAAACTTCTCTTTACTCTGGGAGTTCTCCTGCTTTCATTTTAAGAGTTTATAATAAATTTTCAAAGACCACTTACAAACAGGTCTTATTTTGTAAAACAAAGAAAAATTCATTTTGCTTTTCTTGAATAAACACAAGTTTATTCGAAATTTATACATTCTTATCTCACCTCATATCCCAGCACAGATCCTGGAACCACAACGAAAAGGTTCAACGAACCAATCTTGGAGTTTCCTCCTTCTGAGGAAACTCAACCTATTATAGGCTCTGTGCTAAAAAATCTGCACATTTTTTGCATTTTCTGAGTCACAGAGCGATCAAAACTGCCAGCCACGCGAGCACATAGTCATTTCCTCGGCTCGACATCGCACGACGTCTGCTTCAGCTGCCACCAACGTCCAGCATATGTTTTCTACGAGTCCGCATCGTCACAATGTTTGTCGATTTCCATTATTCCTGAGCTACTGTTATCTGATCTAGAATAACCGTCATCGTTGAACTCTTCCTTTTTCTGAGAATAGTGCTATGTGTTTAAAGTGTGCTCGGTGATTCATTTATGTGAATTGTTGCCTTAATTTTTCGGCTAGGACAGATTAGGCGTTAGGCTCGTAGAGGTTATCGTCGATTCGGATGTTTACATAGACAGTTTTACCGACTACTGTTACTATTTGAGTTTTCTTGCTTTTCACCAGGTGACAGTATTGTTTTGGGCGTTTTTCAAAATGTGACTTTGTAACGGAAGCCGAATTTGAATCTGTGGGTAAAGCGATCATCATAAAATGTTGCGGCTTAATTCATGAGTTAAGCACTGCGCATTCTGAATTAGGCACGACTTCCGCGAATTCATGTAAAGCTCTCTCAGAGGATACAGACTCAGTCAGTAAAATGAATGAAAGCCTGCAAAATCGTGTCTCAAACTTGGAAAAAGAAATAGTACAGCTGAAGTCTAATACGCGTACAAGGTGTACTTCACTACACAAACCACCACTCAATCGACAAGCTATTACAATTAAAATTCCATGCATGATGATATCTATTGTTGAAACTACAGCTATACACGATCTTTACGAGGTACTTATCTCTGGAGTACCATCCTTATCACACTTACATCCAACTGAAATTATAAATCATATTTCCAAGCTTGTCTAGTATCATCAGAGATGTCGCCTCAACTCGAAACTGGAAAATGAATTGTAGTACACACGTACGCGACACGTTTATAAATATAATAAAATCGCCTAAAAATGTTAACACGCAGGATATTTTTGAAACGATAGACCGCTGTATAATCAATGTCATGAACTTGCTCCCGAAACCTATATTTTTATTGCTATTAAAAACTCGAAAAGTTTATAAGTCTTTAGGCTGCGCACGACCATTCTTACATAATGGTGTTGTTTCCTTAAGAAAACTAAAACAGTCTTCATATACAGCGATATACGCTGAAAGCGATCTTGTCAAATTAAAAATCGCCTAGGTATTCGTTCACGGTTGGTCTATGTATTAATTAATTGTTAATCTTATTCATCTTTTCATGCAGTGCTTATTCATTTACGTACTAGAAGAGAGCTCCACCGTATTTCTTTTTGTACTACTTTGTTATGTATTCTTTTCATTTCGCACTTACTAGTCGTCACCGTCTGTCTCCTACATATTGTTTTATCTTTGTATACCAAAGCGTATAATTAATCTTTGTCTATGTCGCAATTTTTATATTTTTATTGTATTGTAGCATATTCTATATCCTATGTTGTACAAGCTAACGACACTGGCAGATTGTTATCTTCGTATTTGTCAAAAAGTCGGACAAAGTGTTCAACCCCAAGGCATAATAAAGTCAGAGATTAGAAGAGAGATTGCCAGTCCTATGTTACCAAACCGTGCCGACAAATAAAGAGCGCCGCGCTATGGCCAGCGGCCGAACTATACACAAATTTTATACAGTGGCTGTGGAGGGGGCAACGATGCAATCGAGACGGTATACTTCTCACTAAAAGTATAATATTCATAGGAGAATTATGCCTGTAAGAGTAGAGTCTCCCATCTGAGTGTTTGTGGCTTGAATTACACCAAGTTACTCCACTCTCAGATCAGTCGTACCGAGCAAAGACATTATCATGAACGTTCCAAAG
>JAWWMK010018536.1:0-19214 GCA_035047105.1 Galeopsomyia nigrocyanea | reverse complement strand
ATATATAAGTGTGTGTGTGTGTGTGTGTGTGTGTGTATGTACAATATCTGCTGAGTTGCAATTCTGTAACTCAGCACTGCAGGTCGCATTCCATACCGCGCATCGCACAGCTGCGCTTTGCAATTATTTGACATAAATTTACCTCTTATTTCAACAGTTTCTCCGCAACATCGCAACAAAAATATCAGACGCTAGAATACACGATAGCTTCGCGGCGCTTGACTCATAATTTACCAGCCATTACTCCGTCTCTCTCTCTCTCTCGTTGACTTCCTCTCTCGCTCGTTAAATCGATTTCCGTGGCAGGCTGAATGACGGACGCGTAATAGAGCGCAAGCGAGTTTGGCTTATTGTTAATTTCGCGCTCAGGGCCCCACACACACACACATGCACACACACACACACACACACACACACACACACACACACACGCACACATATGTAGTACGGTATATATGTACGAATGGCACTTAAGCGCCACGATATCGATCATACAGAGAGTCAGCTCACCTCGCTAATTTGGCTTTGCATTCTATGGGAAAATACGCCCCGGGCTTCTTCTTCTCTGCTAGCGCGCGAGAAATTCAATTTGTCGACTAATTTGCTTTCTCTCCCTCTCTCTCCGGTTAATCTCCTCTTCTCTTCTGCTGATCGCGATCGCTTGGATCTTCTTTTTCTGGTTGGATTAATTAATTAATGTGCGCTTTTGCGGCGACGAGTAGCAGTGTTCGTCTCGTAGATTAATTAATTACTTTGAAGTGGCTGTCTGTCATTTTGTTAGCTAACATCTTCAAGCTTATAAGTTATTTCTACGTTGACGTTAGCGAGTTGCGATTGCGATTCGTTATACGAGCAAATGAGTGATTGACATAATTCGGAAATAAACCATCGCTGTGATTATCGACGTTACATCTTCTCTACGGCTCTATTTTTTTTTAATTTCCAAGATATTCCTAGTAACCGCTGTTATTGATTGACAGATGAAAACTTTTTGAGTAATTGAATACGCTCGCTGTTCTCAGGTGATAGAACGAAAAAAAAAGAGGCCAGACACGTAAAAATATAATAGGCATATGGTCGCCGTCGTTGACTACCAAGGATATTTCGATCGTTACCGTACCGATCAATCATCTTTATTTCATTTCCAGACTATATCTTGCTGTTCACAAGTTTCGCTGTAAAAAAAAAAGAAGAATCTATAAAACGAGGGTGTGTCGCGTATACACCTGCGACGATAATAAATAATTTTCCTCACTCGAGCTGCCGTTTATAGATTTTCATGTGCGTCGTCGCCGAGCGTGTATCGAACATTATTGTCAGCTGTGACTATATTTAACAAGCTTGCGCGCAATAATGTCAAAAGAAAAAAAAATTGAGAAATCGTACAAGAGAGAGAGAGAGAGAGAGAGAGAGAGAGAGAGAGAAAGGATGAGTAGCGACGACGTCGTGAAACTTGACGCGCCATTGAAGTTTGCTACGCGTGTTGCCAGGAAATCGGATTTTATTTCTGAGAGAACGCTTGATAGTAACTTTGAACAACTGTACGAGTATCTTGTTTACGCGAGAAAGTTGCACAAAGCTCGAGGACTACTCTCGTCTGTGAAGGTATCATTGTGCACTGCAGGCAGATCTCTCCATCTCTCTCTCTCTCTCTCTCTCTCTCTCTCTCTTACTCTCTTGGTGCGCTTATTTATGAGCTACTCGAAACAAGTTACTTCTATATCTTGATTAATTGCTGATTTATTCCAACGGAAGGCATTTTGCTCTTGAATTATGTATGTATTTTATTTTTCAGGAAATTGACAGGAACTATAATTAGGTCAGGATACGACGCAATCTACTTTACACTGGATTAACGTTAATAAGTGATGATGAACGTTAATAAATGATAAAAAGAATTTTCCACTATCCAGGAAATTGAAGTTACTTTAAAAAATATACAAAATGAATTTTTTAAATTTCCTGTCTCCTTGGTATTTCTGCTGTATGAAGTACCTTTTTCAACGTATTTTAATTGAGAAAAAGAATTTTCCTCTCGCGTAGGAATTATAAAATATGGATTTAGGAGACAAAAATTTGATGATATACGTGATGAGAATGAAACCAAACTCTCTGTCAAAATATTTGTCTGAAACTTTATTTTTCGTTTTGAAAATGAACCACGACGATATTACAGATTTTTTTTAAATAAAATCCAAACACTCAATATATATGCAAATATAAAAATGAAAATTTTCTTTATTTACGTTTTTAAAAATATAAGATATTTCATAAACAAAGTCGATACAAACGAGTTTTCAAAGAAAAGAAAAAGAGCGCTATGAGAGATGATTTACGGAAAAAATTTAATCTCTCGACGCAATTAACGCCAACTAACTCCGGTATAAGCCTGTCATCGGCAATCGGCGAGAGATGGCGCGCTTTAATTACAAAGAATAGTTCGCCCAGCGGCGGTATCCCGATTCTTGGTCTGAAAAGTTCACCCTTTTAATTTCCTCGCAGCTCGCGCGAACGCGCGATACCGCGATATTACAGCTGCTGCTTCGCCTCTCTCGCCTCTTATAAAGTAGAAGAAGAAGAAGAAGAAAAAGAAAGAAAGAAAGAAAAGGAGCCAATGCGAATGCACCGTAGGAGGCGAAGTTTCCAAACTGTCCACTGCGAATGAAATAAGAAGTTCAAAGCTCTTTGCTAGGAAACACGACGACGACCCTTTGGCGAAAATGGATTTTTCGCACTCTTTTGCCCGCGAGGAAAGCTTTCTCTCCGTTTTTTTTCACTGACACGCGCTATACATGTACTCCTTGCACTCGACTCTTTCACTCGATTGTTTTCTACTGCTGTTGCTATACTGCTGCTGCTGCTACTACTGCTGCAGTAACGCGCATGTTAATGCACACTTGCTTTTGTTTTCTCGACTCTGACATGGCATTTTAAAATTTCATACGATTCCAAGGTTCTTCCGCAGCGAGAGACTTTGCACTTTACTTCAATGGCGTATGTTTCGACTACATGAGAATGGTGCAGCTTTCTAGATGAGAATTTTCTGTATGTTCGAATGAAATGCATTGGGAACTGTATATAAGGTGCTTTGCATATGCAAAATTTGACATTCCAATAATTCGACCGGAAGAACATTGTTGAGTACTATACTGTTCTATTCGAGTAATTATTTTCTTTGCCACTTCATATTTTCAGCTGATTTTTTCTTGACAACACCTTTTTCAGATCAAAATTCTTTTGACGTGAACGTCAATGAAATAAGTCTTTCCATCGTGAGGCATGAAAAGCTTTTCATTACATTACCGTGAATCGAGACTCTTTTCCACGCCAAAACCACGAAATCTACACGTATCTAATTCCCTGAAAGCATTTTTTCCAACTAACAAAATCTGAGGCTGATTCAGCGGAAAAAAAAGAATTTAAAAAAAAAGGGAAGCCTCGTGAATAAGATACAAAAAGGAGCCGCCAACCATGAGTAACGAAATTTTTTTTTTCTCTTTCAAAGTTCGAATCAAGTGCGAAAGAGCAGCAGACCAGCCGTCATAGAAAACTGCGTAACGAGGTAGGGGTACGTATTTAGATAAGTGCTGCATTATATCAATGTTCCCGTGATAAAGTCACGCACGGCGTGTAGACTAGTTCCGTTCGTCGAGAATCATATTACGATATGTTATACAGGGTTTGCCTTGTCGCTATATACGGATACTCAATACACGGGTCACTGGAAGAAATATTATACAACGTAGATTCTGCCTGCGTTCAAATATAATGTTACACATTATATATACGAATATGCGCAAAAGTTACCAAGCTACGTAGTTTTAAAATTTTCTATTTTCATTTGCTTTGAAATGAAATACAATATCGTATAACAAAGATGCTCTTGGATTGCAACTAAACAAACCACAACACTGAGAGTATTATTTTCAATTTTTTTTTTGGTGAAAATTCTGCTTCATCACCCAGTACAATTTTTCTTTTCGTTTAACAAACGAAATGTTTATATCGCACGCAACCAGCAACATGGAAAGCAGTAACGAATTCGCGATAGCAACGGAGGAAATTCTATTGGCGTCAATTTTACGAGCAAAAGAGTTTTATTGCGATAAACGATCGTTTCGCGGCGCGCGCGCGCGCGCGCGAATTGTTTCTCGATATCATTTCTTCTGTACGCTCTCGCAACTCTGAGCGAGATTTGAATATTTCCTCGAAACTTTTCATGACGTTTGCTGTCTGTATGTGCGTTGCGTTGCAAACGGTGAAAAAGAGAGGGAGAGTAAAGGGGAGGCTAAACTTTTCTGTTTTTTACGACACTATAAACGCTCGTTTTTACTGTCGGAATATATGCACAAACCCTCATGAATTCGTTTTAATAAAGTTTATCGCACTCCAGATTTCACCTCCCGTGTGTGTGTGTGTGTATGTATATATGCAGTATTAAACGTTATTGTGGCGTATAAACTAACGGGCAAGCCTATCTTATCGAATCCAGCTGCATGAACAATGCAAATAAAGTAATCAAGTTTTATGAAAACCCAAATACGCAGCTTTTAGTTTGCGAAACTGAGATAACGCGAAAAAATATGAAAAAACGAATTTCATTATCTTTCGCGGAATATAATCGTTTGTCAGATGCATTTCAAAATAGACGTTGAATATTAGCGACAGTAATATTGCATGTAATTCGAAATATCACGAACACTATCCTGCGACATCCAAACGTTATACACTAGACGTAAACTTTCGAAACGACAGCTTGACTCGCTTTCATTATTTATAATAGCAACTCGCGTCGTATATAAACGTCAAGCTCCGAAAGAAATCTATAGAAGTAAATCTTGTTCGGTACGATACAAAACTTTCGTACAGTGATTAATTGAATTCCTTAATCAACGCTGTCTACGTGACGTATTTTTTTTTCCTTTCGTATACTTGCCAGTCTTCGCGATGCCGAGCTGTGTGCTGCTTTTTTTTTTATTATTCTTTCTCAACCTCTCTGCCTTTCTATATGGCCAGCAACATCGGCTGCACGATATGCACGAAAGCTCGGCGTTGCACGATCGAGCAGGCGAATATATAAAGCCTCTCGTAGAACAACTACTCACGCTACTTTATCGCAGGTAATCGCACAGTCTCTAATACGATGTATACACGTTTAAGAATATACTTACGTCCTACGCGAATATAGAAATCTATTTGACGTAGATACGCGTTGAAGCTTGTTTTCTTTTATAAGTTATAATGCTTACCGAGTTACATTCCGCGTATCGCTAAAAATAACGCCCGCAAAAAAAAAGGAAAAAATTTATTGTAAAAATTGTGTGTGGGTTGATCGCTCGACGTTGTGCAGACTAAAAATATATCGCTCGTGAATACGTTAAGTTTTTTTTTCTATATACATATATATACGCCCATACAGATCCATAACCCGAGTGCACATGCAAGCGACCGTGCACCTGCGAAGTGTGTAGCCAAGCGCGAGTATATGCGTGTATCGCGTAGGCAAGACGAGTTTATCGAAGCGCAAGGGAGAGAGAGTGGAGTCGAGCGAGCCACCGCGAGTAATTAGGTGATGTGTTTATCGCGCGCCAGTTGATGCGCTTCGGGCCGGCAAGCCCCTTATAACCCAGCTAGCTCACTTGCTGGCTGCTGCTGCTCTCTCTCTCACTAATCGATTAACGTATTTTCTTCACAGCTCGTCGACGATATTTCTCTCGTCAGCCGAATGATTCGACGCTAATGAGTGACGCTGCAGTGTGATCTCGGATTTTCGGCTATTTGACGGACGAGCGGGCATTTAATTTACTGTTAATGTACTATTAATTCACGAGCCAGAGGCTTCGAATTATGTGAAACATGTATAAATGGTAAATTTTTTTGTTTTCGTTCATATTATTTAGTAGGATTTCAGTACTTCATTGATACCAATTATGACTTTTCGAATAAGAAACTGAGAGGAGAAAAACGTATTCTGTAATAGGTTTTTTTTTCCCAGACGCTCAAGGGTAACTGAAATGGTTTCCAGACAGATGTTATATGATATCCAATTGATGGATAAATGCTGCCTCAAGAGAAAAAGCGTATATAAAACTGACAAGATGGAGTGGCATCGGGTTTATCAAAATCTCATATCGAGTATTGGAGGGATGAAATTTACAGCTATCTAGACTCGTAATGAAAGTTACATGCAGAAAACGTAACGATTTTACAATAACGACGTTGAATCTGCTTTAACTTTTTATAATGTAAATTTATGAAATTTCCCTCGAAATTTCAGCGACTTTAAGCGCTTATATAACGTGGAACAAAAATTAAAAAATCAAATATAAAAGGAAAGAAATATGACCTCTTTTGCCAAGGACTTTTATTGATTCAGCTTGCAAAACGATAAAATCGTCGGTGATGAATTGTAACGCCACGCAAATGATAGGCAATTTACTCGGCCTAATTATTGCCGGCAAATTTATGGCCGGCTTTATGTTTTACCCGACGCGCGCTCGCGCGCTCCCGGTGTATTTATATTACGCGCGTGGGTTTGCGCTTAACCAAGCAAGCAAACGACATTTTTTTTCTGTCCCTCTCTCTCCCTCCTCTCTACGCGTGTATGTGCGTAAACGAGCTTCCTGCTATCTGCATTGTACCGAAATAACTGCGACGAGGATGTTGTATAAAAGGCAAATTGGAATAATGTTCAATTTAATCTATCGGCACGTGCGCGCACCGAATCAAGTTAATAATATCGGGCACAAAGAGGATAATTTGCATAGGCGTATCGATTGTTGCATCGCTATTTCGAGAGCGTCGTTTGATTGTCAATAATTCGAACGCGTGGGTATAAAAATAAAGTGGACTTTAATGAAATATTTTTTTTCAATCGATATTCACTTGAAATGATTTTAAAACGATATTGCATTCCATGCTTTTTTTATATTCAAGATGTTCAGATAATATTTTAAATGACTTTTTGTTGAAAATAAATGCTGCATGCTGCATTACAAAAAATTAATTTAAAGCATATTGTTTACGGCGGGCACGATAAAAAGTAATCCACACCACGATTAATGCACCCATTGTTCATCAATAAAAAGTTATCCGGTTATCTTTTGTTGCATTGTGACGCAAATACGCTTATAAACGAACGAAAAAGGCCATGTATACAGAATGAATTCTGTAAAAATGATTCATTTTTATTAAAATTGATGTAACAAATTTTATCTAACATATAACCCTTATAAAAATTGACATATTGTTGAATAACTTTGTATTTTATTACCGCTTGCTAAATAATTTCTACAGAAACAAGAGAAATTGGCAATTTTCTTTACGTTAATCAAAGTCTATTCTCATACGCTGTAAACTCGTATAGTTCAATTATTGGAATCTTGTTAAGCAACACGCCGTTCTTTTCTCGTACCTCTAATATAATCGAATACTATTAGATTTTTATGTTGAAGTGAATTAGATCTTAATTTTCAAAGAATGCAATATAAATTCAAATAACTCAATTAAACGCACAGTTTCTTGTTATACGTACAAGTAGAAATAATCCAGTTTGTTCAGCCAAGTAATAAAAATCACTACATTTCTTATAACATCCAGATCTTTTGTTGAGATCCGCAATTCAATTCAAATTCAAATAAAAAAAAGTCAAACTTTCTTTACAATTATTGAAATCGAATGAAACTTTCGGAAGTTTCGCAAAACCTCAAATCTTATCCAATAACATCACTCATAGTTCGCGCTCGCGTTAAGCGATACCTACTTCTTATCGAACTAAGTACTTTCACTTTTTTTATTCTTCGAAAACGCGCGATACGCGAGCCAAGGAGCAGCCGAGCGATGAAGAAAGGAAAAAAAACTTGTCGCCAACTTTTCTCGACTATATTCAGCAGAGACCTCGAATTTCTTCTCTCTCTCTCCCTCTCTTGCTGCCGTTCCAAATTACAAAGTAGTTACCCCGTGATGACGTCTTCTTTTTTTTACACTCGCGTAAGTTTCTCAAGAAGACGAAGAATCACAGCGAATAAAAGTAAAAGAAAAAAGTGTCGCCGGTGGTAATCTCGCGTTGAGCCAAAATATCGTCGGGTTTTAACTCGCTGCGCCTAATCCAACACTGCAGCAGCGTCGTTCGCCTATCTTGAATTCAGCTTAACTAACCTAACTCAATTTGTCAGCTTTCTCGCGTAGGTGGGTCATATTGCTAAATCCGAGCTGCTTGTCTTTCTACCGCATGACACACGCCCGTCCGTTTTCCGTCTCTCTCTCTCTCTCTCTCTCTCTCTCTCTCTCTCTCCCTCTAGAGAGAGAGAGCGTTTCGCGCCTAGCTCTCTTACTCTCAACGGCCACTCCTTTAATTAACTGGATTTTCTTCAGCAAACTTCGTTTCGCCTTTTGTGCGAGAGGATGAATAAAGCCTTTTTTTCTCTGACTAATCTTCTAACATCATATTCAAGTTTCAACGACTTTTTCATGCTACCCTTTCATCGTATTTCAGGAGTATTCTACGATTCATACAAAAAATTTCATGCTACGACCTCTATGCATTTCTCAATAATTATACCATAAAAAAATAAGAAGAAAAGCTACAGTTTGGGAGTATAGAATCAATTTGAAATTCCACTGAAGCATATCAGCATTCACAATACCTCGGTAGTTTCAAAGTTATTTTGAAATCCGTATTTATCCAAACGAATATTCTCACAATTTAAAGGATCTTCCAATCTCCATCCTAGGCGAAGATATTAGTGGACAGAGAGTAAGAGAAGAGAGAGAGAGAGACCAAATAGAAGCCTATATTACACGCGCAAGAGGAGATGGTCTAAGAGGGCGCGGGCGGGCTCGTACACGGCAGCTCCTTTAATGAAAATCTCACGCGGACCACCCGACGACGACGACAGCGACGACGACGACGGGCTGTTTCAATTATCGCTGACCTACTTAGGCGCACACGATTTGGAGTTATACTCCCCTGCGCGATGGTAGGCGCATCTTGAACGTGTATCTCTCTTATGCCGCTGCTACTGCTGCTGTTGCTGCTGTCGTCCGGAAATTTCGGCAATATTCGACGGAAACTCATTTGAGGCTCCCGGCGACTATTTTATAATCGAGCGCGCAATTTCATCGATGTTTCGGCATCGTTGCCTCATTCAATTTTCATCGGTCCGTCGAGTCATTTCTACGATGGATTAAGCTTGCGCGCAAGTTGAATTCGGCCGACTGGACATAAATATTTAGGCCGTAGCGATCGAATTTTTTTTTCGCATGGAAAATACGTTTAAATATTCATTATTTTTCGTTCTATTGTTCGCAGACTATTTTTAGATGAATTTATAGCGGATCGCGAACAACGTGTAATTTTGGTGAACTCATTAAATGATTGTACGACATGATTTAGAAAAG
The DNA here is from genome assembly GCA_035047105.1 of Galeopsomyia nigrocyanea. Taxonomy (NCBI): domain Eukaryota; kingdom Metazoa; phylum Arthropoda; class Insecta; order Hymenoptera; family Eulophidae; genus Galeopsomyia; species Galeopsomyia nigrocyanea. Next base: position 9,815 of record JAWWMK010018536.1, on the reverse strand, counting down.
AGCCAGAGGTGTAACGGCTAAAAAGTTATACTTTTTTTCTCTCTCGCTCTCATTCTCAAGGCCCAATAATAATACCTCTAAATTACTCGGTAACGGCATGTAGCACGCGAGGCTTCGGCAATAAAAATAGGCGGAAAACTTCCGGGTCGCCGACAATTTGTAATGATTTTTTTTTTTGCTTTCTTCTTGGTATGTATCCCGGGTATGATCGACGCGATAAGCGTTATACAGCTATACGCGCGCGACTTTTTCAATTTCCATCGCGCGGCAAAACAATATCGTCTTATCATACGCTCGCACGACAAGCTCGAGCTACGTCACGCTAATCCTCGCTTATTCATGTATTCGCACTTTGTAATTATTCGGTCTCTCGCTGGAATTTTCTTGCACGTTGATATCGAAGGAACTGTATGTCGAATGAGTAATACTTTTCTTTATTCAATTTTACAAATTTATAAACTCGATTTGCTTTTTGGGGTAAGTATCATCAGAATGTTGAACATTTTTATTTTTTTTTCTCAGAAGCATTACTATTAAAAACGTTATGAGTTATTTCAACTAGCGAAATATTTTAAATTTACTGCGAATCATTGAATTTTCAAATGCAACTTTTCAAATATTTAGTACAATATGTTACGTATACAGCGAGTATATTTTGAAAATTTCGTAACTGACGTGCTCGAAACTGCAAGAGAGAGAGAGAGAGAGAGAGAGAGAGAGAGAGAGAGAGAGAAAATTTCGAAGCGTGAATTTGATGATGAGGCCGCAAAGTCAAAATTGCTCTGCTGCCGGCTTCAGTGGCTACTTGACTCACCGCGAAATTGGATCTTACGGAAAGTTCGTGCGCGATGAAACTCGTGAGTGGCGGTGGTTGAGAAAATTATCAAGTGTATGGGAAAACATTCGAGCCGCCGCCCGAAGAACGAGCGAGAACAGTACGCTTAAAATTAAGGGTACGCGCTTACAAAGTTAAGCACGCCGCGGTTATTGAGCTGCTATTGGCCTACATATTGAACTTGAGAGAAAATGCGAAAGATCCTATCTCGTTTTCATCTATACCATCAAAGTATTAATGACAGTGTAAAGCATGTATTACGGAAGCATAGAATTAATATATTTTCCAATATAACTGAAATTGAAACAATTTGTCATATTATACATCAATAATGTTATACAACTACGAGTACTGTTCAAAGAAAATTATTATTCCCCACCGACTATAAAAAGTTACGAAATTATTCAATATCATAAATCAGATACTCCGCTCGACCCAGTATCTTACAATCTAGCAGGAACTCCATAAAACTCGGCAGCGCGCTCGCACACTTACGGAGTCGGTGCCGCTACGCCAAGAGCTTACCAAACACGGAAATGTATCGGCTTCGTAAAAGAGGGCGAACAAGCCTCGTGTGAATCCTGACGACGACGACGACGGCAGCGACGGTGACTACGATCTAATAATCGGTAGGGGGATTACGTTGGGGCAAGAGAGAGAGAGAGAGAGAGAGAGAGAGAGAGAGAGAGAGAGAGAGAGAGAGAGAAGTCGTTCGAGGAGAATCAGCACGATCTCGCCGAACGAGAGTTCTCTCAGCGAGAGAAAGTTTGCGCTCTGGAAATGAGACTCTGGCTAGGAAAGGTCGCACCTGCTTGACCCTATCCTACCTGATTGCTCAGTTGATAAAGATAAGACGTGGATTCTTTGATGCTGACTGATTACGGAACATCCGAGGAAAAAAGTGCTGAGCTTTCGTGTGTTAAGGAAGAAAATTCGGGAAAATGTGGAGTCATACAATGAGTTCGCGAATTTGCAAAATATATATATTTTATTGTGATGGTACTTGCAAAAAAAGGCTTAGGTATAGGATTGTTTGAAAGCGTACAAAGTAATGAAAAAGTGTAATGAAGCGTGTTTCACTGATGAATGTTTCGTGCGCCTTTCTAACACTAATTTCTAGTGTGTGTTCTTTCACCACTTTGCGTTTACTGCTTGGCTTTGCTCAATTGGCTCGTTTCGGCCAGGTTTTTATGATTTGCGTGGAGTGTTAAGTATATACACTTCTAGTATCTCTGAATATTTTAGGGAGAAAACTAGCTGATTGCTCAATATTATCTAGAGCTTGTAAAATGTTTATTTAATAAATTCTTGTCCTTTTATTGCCCATAATATTTTTACTATCCTTCTTCAATATGTACGACTTATTCATTGGCATGAAATATCGACCTGTAGTTATATAATCAACGTAATAAAAAAGTAGATAATTTCCTCAAATAGTAGCATGTGGTTTCTCATCCACAATCGAGATTCTCAATCACAGACGAATAGCTGAAAAAAAAAGAAATCAAAGACAGTCGATTGAAAGCAGGTAAAGAGAAGCGAAGAATCAAAAAGATGGTAAACGAGCAAGTCGAATGGAAGAAAAAAAAAGATAGCAACCGCAGAACGAGATAGCGATAGCTTTAATGTTCGGGCGAGTGGAGATCGATCGAGGGTACATTAGCGAAATTGGCATTTATCGATGTGGAATATTGCTGACAGAGGTGGCGGCGGCGGCGGCAGAATCAGAACGATCAGAAGGAAGAGAGCAAAGGAGAGACGTACACGCGAATTGCAACGCTTTCAGCCTCTTTTGTCGTTAACGAGCTTTTTGCGGTGACTGAGGTTTTAACCGTTTTCAAGCGGATTTTAATGGATCGTAAAATTTCAAAAGATTGAGCACGACTTTATATTGTCAGTTCAGTCGTAAAGAAAAAGTTTCTCCTTTTTTTATCATACTTCGAGTTAATACGAGAACTTACAAGTATTAAAATTTTTATTCAATAAAATTAATGAACTATAACATCTAAAATATACAACCAAACTATAAGACGACACAAAAGTATTCAAAGTATTTTGCATATAAAAGCGCATAAGTAGTTCAAGTCAATACATAATCAGACGTTATGTCAGACATCAATAGTAGACTGTTATTTAATGATTTCCCTTTGGAATCATTTTCCCCGAAGTATTTAACTAAGTTAGCGACTAATTCGATGTAAGTGAAGGAAACGTCACGTTATAACACCACTTCTCTCGGTTTAAGATCCCAACGAGTTATCTCGAAAAGCGTGGCTTATAAGCCGGGAGAAATTTTCATGGATCACGAGGTAAAATCCGTCAGACTGGCTGGCAATTCTCTCGAGCAAAGTCTTTAACAAAAGAATCCGTTGTAATCCGACATCGCATGGTTCGCTAATACAGCCGCGTTTTCTCCAAAACGCTCATCGAGACGGCAAATTTGACGAGGCAACGCGCGCGCGCTGTACATCCATTCACGTGCATAATGGAAAATATTTACCAGGAGGTAAAACGCGAGCTTGGGTTAATCCCAGGGAAAATACTCGCCAACTGCTCGAGAGTGGCGGCTTATAACGATGTAATACGTAAGTCTTTTGGACAATGAAAGCGTATTGTCCCTTAGTTGCACGAACGAGAGCTTTTCACTGTGTGTGTATGTATGTGTGTGGCAAGCATTTGTGTGCTTGAGAATTTCGCCGCAAACAGAATTCTTAATTGCAGAAAATAGGTTATTCAGCCAATAATGGGAAGTATGGAGGTATTTATGCTTGGGAAAATTTAAATGGCTGTGTTGAAATAAAAAATATCATACTATACTTCAGGTTATTGTGTAATATCTATTATACTATTATTCGAGCTTGAAAATTGCACTCTCACACCCGAGAAAGAAAAATAATTCCTTACAATAAGATGTATTATTTACCAAATTAATTTTACACCTGATACCCTTCAATAGTTAAACGTAACCGACAGATGACGTAAAAATTTATATCAACTTAATACAAATAGACAAGTAGAACGGTACATGACGAAAGGCTATATATACCGCGAAGGATTTAACGCTAAGAAATAAGACGATTACAGCTTAGCTTAATGCTCGCAGTTGCATTGCCACTCGAGCTAACTCCCCCAGCTCTCACAAGATCTGGCGAACTTTGTAGCCTCCTACTACCCGACAAAAACGTCAAGAGAGCCTGCAGGGATAACAGAATGAAAATCGCCTGAAAGAGGCTTTTGCAACGCTGCTCAGCTCGCTTTCACCAAGGGAGGGGGAGGATGAAGGGTGGTGGTATTCATTTGTTTGCAAGGCGCCCACCGTTACCCATGTTTTCCAATTCAACGCTCGGGATTTCGCCACTCGACGAGCTTTATCTTTTTTATCTTGCGACCGAGAGCTTCCTCCGAGCGCTGCACTACTTGCCTCTATTTGAATGTTATTTGAATACATTTTAATGCCGTTGATCATTAAGAAGCGATGTGCTTGCAATTGTGTATAGCAAGTGCACTTTCCACGGTTCTCTTTCATATCTTTGTTGTTAAATACTCCTGTAGCCTCGGTTGTATATGTAACTATATTCACCTTATTTATTCGATTATTTCATTCAAAAGTAAAAGATTCAATGCAATATAATTGATAAAGAAAGTCCTCAATTCAATGTAACATATGTTATTAATAATACTACATCCAGTTTGAGAATGCGAATTTCATTTTCTTTCGAGAGGAAGAAAAAGTTAAAAAGTGATAAAAAATAGCAAAATCATTTTTCATCATTGTTCTACTGCAATTTACCATTTCCAAAACTAAAATGCCGATATTCCTGTTTACGATTCCCTTGATAATCCTGCTAAATACAGTTATTAAAAATCTCTGACTGCGTATTTCAAGATTTACATTTGTTCGTGCATTGTACATACAAAAATATAATTGTGCATTATTTGTTAGAAGGGAGGAAATGTTGTATATATAAAGAAACTATCTTTACGTTTCACCCGTCACATTCAACCGTTAAAATTATGTACATACTTTCATCCAATTAAATAAATGTTCATTACTAAGTCCATTCGTACAATCATCGTATCTAACAGCCTCTTTTGTAACATTCAGATGAGTCATTAGAGTGGTAAATGTATGATATAATAAGATATTCTACTCTAGTATTTTAATTATGCCGCCGCTAATAATGAATAAAGTGCCAACACTGCAAGTAAAATTTTAATTTCTCATCTAATATAATGGAATTTGTTGTTATCATTCAATAACTTTTTATGTTTCCCTACTGATACGAATATACAAGTATACACGCGCGTGTTACGTGCTTTTTTCCTACGATAAATTATTTAAACAGCAGATAAGGCACGATATGGTTCATACATAAATCAAGCGTTTAGCAAACTGATATTTCGATGGCATTCATGCAAAATTCAAATGTTCGTTCGACCTCTTTACCCGAAAGCAAGCCATCCGTTATAAATTATTATTGCTTTTGCATACTATCAACCAAATGTAATATTGACCCGAGTCCAATATGCTCAGATTTGCAAATGCATCCATCAATATCACGGCATTGATTTGGACACGTGAATATGTCCTACATCAATTCCAAATTTATATTTGAATTCATAATCGAACGAATACGCTAATGGATTTTGTTAAATTTTCACGTTTGACAGCGTATCGATTTTACCATTTCACTGTATCCGTTTCAAACATCCAGTGGAAATTTTATTCAGCGTACATAATATACCTCCGATGCAAAAGAGAAGACAATAAATTTCTCGAAAGAAAAAATTTGCTGCTAAGCCGACTGAGACATGCATCTAAGTTTATCTCGTCAGCGAAAAAAAAAACTCAGCAGCAAACTTTCGTCTGAATTTTTTTCCTCCACTGTTCTTCAAGACGATCTCAAACAGTCCACATTTTTTTTCTTCTCTCTTCCGTATGGAGATAACGACGAGACGGCTTTCTCAGTTCCTTTTTCCCGTCAAAAGAAACTCGACCATAATTCGTTTACGCATCCACAATGGACTCGTGTGCTCGAGCCTATCTTTCGCCGTTCTCAGGAGATCTCTTCAAAACTGTGTGCTCGTGAAGAAAATAAAACACTACAAGAAAACGCTTGTCCTTAATTTGCCTGTCATGAGTCGCCGATCTAAGGGTAGCGCTATATCTACAAATGCTATATAGCTTGGTGATAAATTACTTCGCTCGTGAGTTTTCAGAATTTTTTTGAGATCGTGAAAACTTATATGGCTTAGCTACGAACTTACTTCATTTACACATCTATTATTCACGCGGTATTTTTATTTATAGAATTACAGGTACAGTTTTACCATTAATATTTTTTAATAGAATTCCGTTAATTTCTATTTTTTATCAAACTCTTTTTAACTTCGGCCCTGCTCTGGAAAAAGTTACTTTTATATAAAAATACCCTAGAAAACGAATGCAAAATTACAAATACTTCTCTTCAGAACCGTACTTTCAATCACAAAAATTTTCCATTCTCGTGATTACAAAATCGCAAGCCTACATCAACTTGAAAACCATCCTCCACACAAAAAAAAACTCAAAAACTCGCAGTCGCACAGAAGAGTGAACAAACAACCTCGCGGCGGAACCTCCAGTATATAAGAACGCACTATGGCAGCGAAGCTTTCAAGCGATTGGCCGCGCGCGCGCGACAGAATGAACGACGCATTGATTTCCAATGCGTACACACTCGGTACGTGTCTCGTCCATATGTATGTAGCAGCAGCACTTTTGTATCTGGCGATATGCCGCTTGGAAGCTTTATCATTTTTATGGCTCGCGAAATGAGCCCCCATTTATTCGAGCTGCTGCCAATAAAACACACACACATACATACACAGCTGCGCCATTGCGCACCGACTGTTTTTTTTTTTTTTTTCGTCTTCCTTTCTGCCGGCGGCTGTGACTCTTGGTGTCGCGCCAATTCAAATTTCCTCAGATAAAGCATTACTCTCGTAGCTTCATTATTGTCCGCAATGTTTGCACGTTCTCTCTCTCTCTCTCTCTTTCTCTCAGCCACTGTCTTAATTACCTTGTGTGTGAACCTTTACACTACAATGTATATATACGTTTGCACTATCTAGGGCTTGCGTACAGTTAATGTGTGTATGTGTGTGGGAACTCCAAGGTTTTTGCAATCAAGTCTCGCGTAGACATATCTGTTTTATTGCACTCGCGCACATACGTCGACTTTCGCAGTACGTACTTTACCAAGCGCGCGTTGGAAACGTATCCCCCGTAATAAGTACGCGAGCACTGAATTACTTCGAGTGTGCGGCTCTTTCGATTTCAACCTCCGTACGTTTTCTCTCTTTTTTTTTCCTTTATCACATATCTTATTCTTCAGTTTGTTCGAAAAAATAAGAAAGAGAGACGACGACGACGATCGAGTCCGCGCGCACGTGCGCCATGGCCAAAGTCCAGTAGTCCTTTTCTTTTCTTCATTTTATGTACGTACGTTATAGGTCAGCGTGCGATATTCGTTTCGTTCGATTTCCTTTCGTTGGGATATTTCTCGCGCCTCATAAAGTCCGTCGCTCGCTGTTAAAAACGCGCGCGCGCGCTCGACGGTATTTTAAATAGATTTTCCAAGAGAAAAAAAATAAAGAAAGAGATGAGTGACTGTATATACTAGATGGAAAAAAACGAAGCTAATAGAAATACAATGACCGTGGGTGCCAGGGGTTAGTTTGGACTTGGGAGTAAATCCCCGCGCTTGAAGACAGTTATGGAGTAATATATCCATAATAAGCTAGATGTAATGCGCAGTGGAGTTCTACTTAATGAAATAAATTTTCACTCTCGCCACGGCGCGCGCTTGCTGCTTATACTTTCGTAGTAATATTGCAGATAGGGAACGAATAGGATACTTTAAGAAAGTTTTATCATTCTATAAGAGTATCAATTGAAATCTATCATTCGTTGAATCATTGCGTATGTGTATACAAATAATTACCTGTATGAATTTCAAACTTTGGCGAATGATTTGCCGTAATGATTTTAAATTGAATATTCCCGAACGCGAGATATAAACTCGCGAGGCATTATATTCGTTAGCGTTAATTTTTATCAGCTGCTGCATATTTTCGCCAAAATGAGCGTGTAAACGAAACAAATGACAAATAATTGTATCGCCGCGTGCGCGCGCGCACGCGCAAGCCATTTCATTTTCATTTGCATAAGCTATTAACAGCCAAAACTCGCCTCGTCCTGTAAAACGAAGGCCGATATAACGCTTTACACGAATTTCATAAGCACACACTCGATTATGTTTTTGAGGCTAAAAATTTACGCAGCGGCAAAATATCCGAGCCCCGCGAGCATTATCGTAAAACACGACGAGGCCAAAGCTCCGGCAAAAGTGCCAAATATTTCGTCGGATATGTATAGATTTGGCTTTGGTCGTAACATTTGTGCGTGTGTGTGTGTGTGTGTGTATGTGTGTGTATCTATGTATGTGTTTGGCCGAGCACGATACAACCGATTTCTTTTTCACGAGAAATCCATTCGAGTTATAGTCATTCGAGCAAATCCTATAAACATCGATAGTTTGCCGATGAAGCGTGATAATGGATATTTCAAAAGATTCCAATGTGGCCTGCTTGATTTTACGTAACACCCGGATTCAAAACGTTTTTATTTAAATAATTGTATAAGTGACGTTGATGTTAATTGACTTGTTGAAAAAGAAACATCTATAACGCTTGAAGCAACTGATTGTCAAGTTGATCTGACAACTTACATTAATACGTTTAATTAAATTACAAGAGACAAATACTCATCTCGCGATCAAAGTAATTATTTCAATTGTTAAAAATTGCAATACCGAGTGGCTCCAAAGGCAGAATATTGCCGCAGGCAAACACTCTTAAAGCGTAGTATTATTAGCGAGCACGTGGTTTATCTTCATCTCTGTCTCTCTCCATGCTGCTGATGTATTCATAAATTAGATATTTACATTAGCTTGTTCTGCCCCGACTTGCTTAATATTGCAGTTCAGTTCCAGATATGTGCATTGAATAACTGACGATCGTAGCACGTATTTGCACGATACAATATTTATTCAACCCAGTTGCATGATAAAATTTTCATTTACATTCTCAAGCAAACGAACCGTTAAATGTTACAAGGATATTTCAATGTAAATTAATATCGAACTATTCGGGTTTAAATGAAAAATTCGCAAAACATAGGCATTACATCGCTCGTTAGTGAATAATTCATGTGGAAATATCACTTCAACCGTGTCCATTCATCCATATTCGCAGGGCGGAAATGTCAGACACGCGTATTTCGCAGCAGCAGTACGCGAGCGCGTTTTAATGCCAAATTATCGCGACAGAGATCGGATTATCGATGAAAAGTAAAATGCGCTTACGCTGCTCTCTCTCTCTCTCTCTCTCATCAAGGAGGCCAAGTGAATAAATGTTGACGAGGATAAACGGCGATGCGCGCATAATCTGTCGCGCAGCGGCGCGGACGGCGGCGAAATTGGGATTGAAATATATAATAATAATAAACGCGATGGACAGAGCTCCGATTAACCGCGTCAAACTGCACCAGCTGCAAACACACAACTTTTCGAGTGTTATATGCGTCGGTGAGAGTGTGTGTGAGCGAGAGAGAGAGAGAGAGAGGATCGTAGTAGTCCGCTCATTTGTTTTCTTGTGTTAGCTCTCGCAGTCGATTTGCATAATTATTCCACACGGACTCTCTCTCTCCCTCTCTTACTGCCGGCTGACCAAAATTTGTGTTACCACTGCAAAGTTTGTTTTGGGATTTTTGGCAAGGTCGCGTTGGATTCTTTTTTTTTCTTTTTCGGGAATTATGCAAACAAGGTGTGAAATCGAATAATATATATGGCCAATTCCACAAAAACTGCCATAACTTCGTTCGGGTTTTGGCAAATTAAAAACTCGGGGTTACGCTCGAAATTATTATATTTTCTCA
>JAWWMK010018525.1:0-19219 GCA_035047105.1 Galeopsomyia nigrocyanea | reverse complement strand
ATTTGTTTTGGAAAAAACTTGAAAAAACTATAAAAGCCGATAAAACAGGGATTGTCGGTAATCCGAAGTCCTCTTAATTAAGCAGTCTTCATAACGACTGAGGCGGTATAATATAATTCAACTCATTGAGAAAGGCCGTCGGGTTTCTTGGATAACAAACTATAATATTATCAAGTAGATGTAAGTTTTCTGTGTCTTTTTATTCGAACCACGTTTTTTATTTGACTTTGATATAAGATATATTCCGCGTTTAAAAATTAATGTGAAAATAATATAATCGCCCAGCGTAGATTCGGTATCAGGCTTAATATTTAAACAAAAAATATTTAATTCAAAAAAAAAATCATGGAAAAATCGAAGAAAAACGTGTCATTTACTGCTTCAATCAAGTGATTGTTGTAGTAAAATCGAAAATAAAGTTAATTATTACAGTTTAATTACATTTCCGTATTAATTATTCAATATTTTTGCACAGCGAAATTCAAAATAGTGATTTTCGAATACCCGTTACAGTCTATCACAAATTAACGCAATACATATACATTTCTGTAGAAATTGTAAAGGTATCGCTGAGTTAGAGAAATAGCGCGCGGATACTTACTTCCACAGCAGAGACAAATTCGCAAACTTTGAGGCGTGGATGCCAAGCGTCTGTCAGTTTTGATGCTGATGGTAACACAGCCACAGATGCAGATTCAAACTAATAAACGAATCGAAGATCAAATTACAGCTTTGAAAAAAATTAAAATATTCAGATGTAATACTAAACACACGTTTTCTTAGTCCAAGTCTGAAATCAGAGCAACAACTATGATCCTCGATAGCCTCACGCGTGCGGCTTTGAATGGCGTTGACACTGTTTGAGAGCCGCAGTAACTATTGGTAACTATCCCGAATGCACCTGAACGTAGCGTCGAGAAGGAAAGATGACAGCCAAGGAAGGAAGGAAGGAGGGAATGGAGGGGGTAGCACGAAATAGAATAGTAGCGTCTCTCTTCAAATTTTGCCTATAGAGCAGCGCTAAAATCCAATGATTTAGTAAATGGGCATACATATTTACATTTATAAGATTTCCAAATATTGTGTATGCATATAAATAGAAGACTTGTTATAAAATAATTTATCAAAACTTTATATATAGACCAGACGACAAAACTGACTTTTTCTCATAGCAACGGTGCTCATTTGGACCACAGTTATACTTCCCCTAGTCAACGAATTAATTTCGCGTAGTAGAAGAATTTATGAAAGGCGAGCGAATTACATTACACGCGAACGATTTCTTAAAAACAGATAAATGACAAACTTTAACATCAAAATAGCATGTATGAGATTATATCTTTTGATACTCCTCTTGCATCTTCTGACGATTTAATTGTTTCAAAAGTAAATGAAAGCATTAATATATTAGTATACTTAATTTTTTTTAGAAAATACAAAGAATGAATATGTAAGAGCACTGAAGAATTCAGTATCAATCGAGAATCACAAATAAATTCTTAAAAAATGCGGAAATTAAATGAAGATACTTGTGGCGTGCATTTTCTTTCTTTCTGCACGGAAAGACAAAACTACTATACATGCTGACCGTCCCGACAAGTGAGGCTCATTTTGTTTCACAGCGTATAGTAACCTAGCTGTCCCGGCTGTGGAGCACTGAGCGTCCTTTTTCGGTTAGTAATTTTAAGAGTCCCAGAGTTTACTGTGTACATTGATAGGTCCCCGCAAAATTATGTTTCTTATTTATGTTTTTGACGTTACCACGCCCCCAGATGAGTCAATCAAAAGTTATTAACAATTTTAATTAATAAATGGCCGTAACTCGAAAACCATACAAGATATCGGAATAATTACTACAGCTTCGCGTCCAGCGCATGAAAATACGATATAAATGTCTCTACACTTCTATCGAAATATTGCAAAACACGGCCGCTAATTAACAACCATGATTAAAGCGACCAACCGCGACGACTATGCTTGACTTTATACTCGTTTCCCGTATTTTTTGACTCATTAAATTCAAGTTTTTAAGTTAACATGTGTTAAACATATTCAAAAAATAGTTATAAATCATTTCAATAAATAAATCGCTAAAAAAAATTCAGAATAATTTAATATCCTACAGAGTATCTAAGATTTTTGTTCATTGAAATGATTCAGAATTATTTTATATCTTACAGAATTTCTAAGATGTTTATTCATGGAAATGATTTATAACTAATGTTTGAATATATACAGATAATTTAGTTGTTTGCGACTGTCCTCGCGCAGGCCCTTTTTTATGATTAAGCGTCATAAACTTCGAGGGCCGCGCGCGCTCGCTAATCCCGTTGTTTGCAGAAAACTCACGCCTACTCTTCTTTATTACCCTCGGTTTCTGCCAGAGAGATACAAAAAATATATATATATATACAAATTTCAAGGCTACTGAAAAAAAAAGAATATTTCGAATTGTTTCATACTGCAAATAGTAAGATTTTTTTCATAAAAGAAAACGTCTATCAAGAAAAGTTAACTTTACAGTAAATACCTGTAGAGCAAATCATTTCAACCTCAAAATTTCCTTTTTAAAACATATTTTTTGGGATCGTCCTAATTATCCTAATTACAATTCACAAAGAAAAATTATAATTAAAAATATTTAAAAAGCGGAAAATATATCCACCATAATATTATGAAAAATGCATGTTATCGGGACCTAACAATAATGTTCTGAAACACATTTGTATCTTTCTTGATAAGTGTTAGTTAAATATATAGCGGCACTCCGCGAAAGACTATTTGTCAATAATTATAATAATTTAGCGATACTCAAGATAACTCAATATTCTAAACAAAATAAGTGCTGTCATATAATTAAAACAATATAAAGCTGTATTAAGCCATACTAACGGCTACAGTAAGTTCAAATTAAAAAAATGATATTTTTGAAATATTAGAATGCATCTCATTTTTCATACAAGTATAAGCGCGGCGGCGCAGCTGGTGCGGCATCAAAGGAGAGAGGGGTAGAGAGAAGGAGAATAGACATCAACTCATGCAGCGCTAAAATTGAGAAATTTAGCGATTCATTCGGAACGATACCGCGGCCGTAATGTCTCACTATGCGTAAATCAATAATAATTATTAAACGTATACAAGTTTTCGCATAAATAATTTAAAGTATTTCATTTCAATAATTTTATTATTTAGTACGGCAGCATTGATTATTTATTGCCCGGATTTTCGAGTTAGCATCATTTCATACGCGCATTCTGTTCAAGGCCTTCGATTTTTGACACTTGTTTGTATTATAGCAACGAACATTTTATTGTACAGTCATTGGAGCTAATAGCTTGTTCTCACGCATTTCGCACCTGAGTTAACATTTTAATTAACGACTAGAGAAATATATTTTTTTTATAAAGCATTGATTGCATTCCGGGGTAATTTTTTAAAATCCCAATTAAACGCTTTTAATATACCGCGTTAGAGAAAAAGAAGATCGAGGTTGAATTTGGAATAAAATTGATATATTATAGAGCTATAATAGGATTGGATAACTATATCTAAATTTAAAGATATAAATTGAATTATGCCTGAACTTTAACTATTTTTTAAATATTAGGGTATATCATTTTCTTATTTCTATACCACTCAATATATGGAAACGGGGGTTTTATTTCTTACAAACAATTATTTTAATTGTAACTTCTACCTACGTACAATTAGCATATAAATTAATTACATTAGAGTTATTAATATTGAAATAGTTTACTTTTTTGACACCGAGAGAATTAAATGTTCAATTTCCCTGTTGGTTAAAAATCTTAAAATCATACGACAGCACATGTCGGGCATAGAAAATCCGTTGACACAGCCCAGAATTTCCCTCACAGAATGCGTTGCTGCTTCCATTAATGGCAATCTCTTCAACATTTTTCTGTATTGCAATTTAAACAAATAACTTAATTCTGGAAAACGTTCGTTGTCGATAGTTTCGAAAAACTTGTCGACAGCTTGGCGATCGGCATCGCAAATCATCGACGGTCGAGAAGCTACTGCACCGGTTTCCGATAAAAAGTCCCTCAAAGTCAACAAGCCCGTTCCAATCTTCACGAGCTCTGTATCTTCTAACTCTTTCAAAATTGTTTTTCGATGACGCTGCAATTTGCTCCGAGAAAGCTCCCTCTTCGCCCATGTCAGATTTTCGGAACTGACCTCCAGGCCACATTGTTGCATTGCGATTATGTGACATGCGATTTTATTTTTCAAACGAAGCTTATCGCTTTTTGTTATAGGAGCAAAGTCACGACGCCGTTTGATAAATCCAAAAAGTTTGGCGAGTAAGGTTTGATTGTGCATATCGGTAACGTTTATGTCGGCTCCAGCAATGAGCAACCCGCAAAGGGCTTCCTGGTTATAGAAGTATGCCGCCAAGTGAAGGGCTGTTTTACCTGTAATCATATAATATTCAACGAAATCCATATAAAATCATTGAAGAATTTGATATCAGACAAATTCAATTTTACCTGTGGAATCTTGAGCATCTATATGAAAATCCAATTTTATAAACCATTCGATATATTTAGCGTATTCGAATGCCGGGATATTCGTTTTGGGATTGGCTACTATATTGTGTATTGGAGTTCGTCCTAGATTATTAACGGTCAATATACTTGGATTTTCTATTATTGCATCTAACAAAATTTTTCTGTTTCGATAAAGAATTTTTTCCTCGATAATCGTTGAAAGTATGCCTATCCCAGTGAATGAATTGTAAGTATTGAAAAGTGTAGGGTAGCCCAATAAAATCTGAAGTTCTTCGCTTGTGATGAGTAGTGGAGAACATAAAAGATGCTGTAATACTGAGTAGCCGAGTATGTCTGTGCAGTTCATGTCACTTCCAGCTCTGTAAAAAATTTCGTTATAAATTTCCACGTAAACTCATAATGAAACGTTTTCTCATAATTTACTTGAATAATAAGTGAGGCCCAAGGGACTTGCATTCAAAACATGCTATCAATTGAAAAATGCGGTAATACGTACTTGTGTAATTTCTGGAAAAATAACCTGTGCCAAGATCTGTAATGAACAACTTCGATAAATGGTGTCGAACAGAATTCATCTTGCACATTGACATCAGCACCATACTTAAGTAACACATCCATTGTCTTCAAATGCGATTGCGATTCAGCGTCTATTGCGTTTGACACTCTTGATCGTAGCATGAATTGCAGTGGTGTTTGAAAAATGATAGTAGAACCACGATTATCAATATAAGGTAGATTAACGTTGACGCCATTTTCCAGAAATTTTTCGACAATCGTGTGTTCGCTTACTGCGCAGGCTAAATGAAAGTGAGAAATTCCTTCTTTATTGACCGGATTAATACTGAAATCCGTTTGATAATGCAATAGCAAACGCAATAGATGTCGATCTGCAAATATGAAGATCAGAGACAATTTTTTTTAGTATTTCTTTCATATTAATTTATAATAAACTAATGGACATGTCATAGGTTTGATCGCATACATTCGAATAAATTTGTTTTTGCCGATCTCCCGTAAATAATACATTTCCGTCTGAAGCCACGTCAAAAATATTCAACAGATTAGACAATTCTGTCAAAATTCGGAATTGGAAAAGTACCTTGCAATTTATAGAAATATGAAAAACATATTTTAACTCTTTTTAATCCTTATTATGCAGATTTTTCAAAAACAGGAATAAATTTTTTTCCAAGCAGAATGTTTTATCATAAAAAGTAAATTAATTTTATAAGATATTTACAATAAAATCGTGATCCTATATGAACCCCTAAACATTGGAATTTTTTTAAGGAGTAGATAATTTTTCAAACAAAATATGTAGAGTATTTTGTCGTAAGGAGAGAATTCATATATCAAATATTAAAAGAAAACATGATCTGAAAAAAAAATTAATTTTACGCCATTTCAGTCCCAAAACATTAAAATTTTGAAAACCTCTGTTTTAGTGGAACTCTACATCCTAAGACTAACCTTTTATAAAATTTGAACAAAATATTGTTTTTAATGTATAAAGCGGATGTAATTTTCGATTATTTACTGCAAATTGCTAGATTCAGAATACCAGTATAGAATATACAAAAAAAAAAAACTAAAAATTTAATACAAATATATGAGTATGATCTTACCAGAGTCGATATTTTCTTCACTCCAAATTTTGTGTATCGGTGTATTATCCTCGTTATCCGTCAACGCAACGTTAGCTCCGGATTCCAACAACAGTTTCATTGTATGTTCCAAGTCATCGACATTATATTTGGATCCGATCAAAAGATGTAAAGGTGTAGCACCAGGCCAAATCGGAGAATCGGTAAGCATCTGCGCGTTCACGTCTTCCCGCGAATCATTCAGTAATCGTTGAATTTGGTCGTCGTCGCGTAAGAAGCATGCGGTATGTAGTGGAGTCAATCCAGAATCATCTTTTACAATTTTTTGAATTACCGGGTCATTTTCAAGAATCGACGCAAAGGCCTTTTTGATAACGATTTCAATCTCATTCGTTGCCGCGAAGCCTATGCGATCGCTTAACGTCTCGTAATACAGCGACGTACCGTCTGCCTTCTTCGCAAGTAAGTTAGCGCCACTTTGCAAAAGTAACGCCATGGCTTCCACTTCTTTATTCTCGAAGGCAAGATGCGCTGGCGTAAATCCCGAGAAGCAACGTGCACTGCACTGGCATGAATTGAGATTTTTGTCACACAAATATACGGCATTAGGATCTGCTCCGAGCTCGAGTAAACGTTTAACAGCGTCTACGTTGCCCATGTAGCTGGCAAAGTGCAGATGACTGATTCCATTTTTGCTGCAAACTATGTTTTCCAAGTCGCATCCCGACAGCAGCAAATCGCCAATTTTCTTGTTCTCACCTTGCTTATCTATCAAGACACTCCAAGGTAGGTGAATGAAACGATGCATCGGCGTCATACCGTCAATGTCTACTAAATTTGCATCTGCTCCATGCTCCATCAGCATCTTTATGATTTCGACATTCTTTTGTTCCACCGCAATGTGCAAAGGTGTCGAACCGCTTACAAATCTTATCCATCTTGAAGTTATTGTTCTGCCTCTGAAAACGCGGTTGACTTCAGCACCCCTAGACAGTAATTTTCGTACTACACTCTTGTTCTCTCTTATACACGCAATATGCAGATGAGAAAGACCATCGGCATCGACCGCATCGGATACTCCGAGTTGTCGTTCGAAGAACAGATCGATAATTTTTTCCTTCTGTTGATAGTAAGCCAAGTGGAGAGGTGTGCGTCCGTGTAAATCTTTAATCACCGCGTTACCACGGCACTTGAGATATGTTTCCGTAGGGCAAAAACTGGCATCTTTTGATAGTGGTATGAAGTTGCGATCGTTCTTGGAAAAAAGCACCGCCAAGTGCGACAAGCAGTAGCCAGACCAAAGTGGACAATTCTTTGGCAAATGCACGTCTTTGGGTGTCGATTGGAAGAACACTTTCAAAGTAGGCAGCGATCGTGTGGCATATATAAAATCCATCAATTTTGTTTGATTGTCCGAAAACAAAATATCTTTGAAACTTGGTATTGTTAATAAAGTATCGTACAAATGTTCGACACCGTGCAGTTCCTTGAGAAGATGGAAAGGAGTTACTTCTTTACGATCCTTTGCTGCAAAATCAGCTCCACTTTTCAACAGCAATTTAACTATTTCAATGTTGAATTGAACTGCGAAATGAAGGGCCATATAGCCCGGTCGTATTGGAGAATCCATACCAATGGCACAGTTGATGTCGACGTCTTTCATGAAACTTTCAACTGACGAAGTGTCACTCAACATGCAGGCAGCGTGAAACTTGCTAAATCCTGCCTCATCGACTTTGGGCACTCGATTATCCTCCAAGAACAACCTTATTATTTTCTCATTTTCTGACGAATATTTATTCAGTTGCTTCAGTTCTTTGCTACCTTTGTCAATCCCGAAGACCTTGTGCAGAATGAGCATTAAATTCCGTTCAATAACCAGGTGCAGCGGAGTCAAACCTTTGGCCTCTTTCGCATTGACATCGGCTCCGTGTTTTAGCAGCGACTTTGCAGTTGCATAGCCACAGAATTTTGCTGCAAAATGCAACGGAGTATATCCTAGAAAATTCGACGAGTCCTTATTTACGACTTCATTTACGGCCACTCCGCTGTTCAAAAATAATTGAACGGCTTCCAAGTGATTTGCCGCGCAGGCGATGTGAAAGTGACTCAATCCATCGGCAGAACATGGATTTTCAGCGTTGGCAAACTCGACATGAGCGTTCAATAGCGATTTGATGAGCGGATTCTGGAGAGTACCTCTTGGTTCTTCCATTTCGCCTATATAAGGCAGCATATTGTGGAAGAGACAATGCAGTGCAGTATGGCCGTTTTTATTTTTTATTGTGAAATCGGCACCTCGTCTCAATAGAGCTTCAAAGGTTTCGAGATGTGTATGGTGAGCAGCGATATGCAGTGGCGTGGCGCCTATGATACAGCAATCGCCTGTTTTGTTATTTAGAATTTTTAGGTTTACATCGTCTATTTCAAGCAAAATTTTTTCCACTAGTGATTCTTCGCCCGGTATTACATAGAAGGCTTGGCAAAGTTGAGCAAGTTTGCAATGAGCTTGTTGATCTTTAGAAATGGATGGCATTTTATTGTTTTGATGGCAAGCTCCTTTTTTCTTTAACGTGGAAAAATATTGAGTCGATATCTGCAATTAAAAATAATAAGTGTTCAAGATGCTGAACAGTTTATTTCGAATACTTAAAAATATAAAATTAAGGCGTGAGTCGTATATTCATCGCGATGGTACACTACAAAAAAAAAGTTCTTAAGTTTGCTGCATACTTAAATGAAATTTTTCTTATTTTAATAACAACAGTTCTTATTTTTTCATAGAATTTGAAATTTTATCTTTAAATGAACAATTCAGCTTTAAGTAGTATCTCTGTCTGAAGGGTTTTACACCTGCTAATATATTAAAATTAAGGTCCCTCTAAATATATATATAGCACACCAAAATATATATAGTAAATGGAAAAATTTTTCTCCTTGATTTCGCATCGAGTATACGTATGATAACGGGGTAATAAAAATATTATTCGATAAATCAGTTTTGTAGAATTGCATTGATTTAGTTTTGGCTCGTTTGATAAAACTGATTCTTTAAAATAAATTTTTGAAAATCCGCTCCGGATCATAACATTGAGCTGTCATTCGTTTTCAGTTGTTTAGCCTTATGTAAACAAACCTGAAAAATCTCTATGCCGGATGTATATGCCCACTCCTAATTATTACACTATTACTATTTCGCGCAATTTATAATGCAACAATATAAATTAGCATCATAATTGTAAACTATTACAACTGTAACTGCAATACAGTTACAAATTAGATACAATATGCACAATACATGATAAATTAGGTTACTACGGACTATAAAAGATTGAAAATGACAATTCAAAATGAATGACAGCTCAATGTTATGATCCGGGGCGAATTTTCAAAAATTTATTTTAAAGAATTGGTTTAATCAAACGAGTTAAAACTAAATCAATGCAATTCTACAAAACTAATTTATCGAATCATATTTTTGTTACCGCATTGTCATACCTACTCAACGCGAAATCAGGGAGACCATTTTCTCCATTTACTATATATATTTTGGTGTGCTATATATATGCGTAGAGGGATTTTAAGAAATGAAAAATAAAATGAAAAGTGACTTGTACAATACGAAATTTTAAACGACAAATAAGAACAATTTTTCTTAAAATTAGAAATCGAGTTCTTAAATTTGCTGCATGCTTATTTTAAGAACAAATTGTTCTTAATTTAAGAACTTTTTTTGTAGTGTAGTGTTGGGAACTTAGAGAAAGAAACCAGAGCGACTTGGTAGCCATGGTAATAAAATCATTAAAATAGTCGAGGAGTGAAGGCGTGCTCTTGTCCTTCGCCTTCCCCTTGTTGAGCTGCGTACTTTCGGCATTTTCATCGCGTCGTAGA
The DNA here is from genome assembly GCA_035047105.1 of Galeopsomyia nigrocyanea. Classification (NCBI taxonomy): domain Eukaryota; kingdom Metazoa; phylum Arthropoda; class Insecta; order Hymenoptera; family Eulophidae; genus Galeopsomyia; species Galeopsomyia nigrocyanea. The sequence goes on along the minus strand of JAWWMK010018525.1, from coordinate 9,192 downwards.
ACAGGCAGTTCGAATGTCGTAAACTTGGTTTCGTGGTATCGCTACGCCTTAAAAATCTGTCGCATGCGCCGCCGTCCCATTGAAATTACACTTCGCACTGAGATCGCGTTTATTTTTAGTTCCAAACTCGATCGCGAGAAAAAGTATTTGCTTTGAAAGACCGCTGTAGAAATTTAAAAAAATCGAGCACGTGAAGGAGCCCAGCAATACTTGCACAGATTGCGCATTAGGTTCAAAATATTTTTTTTTCAACAAGTACGTACGTTTAAATCAATTTCAATAACATTCTTTATCTATTTCAATCACAAAATATTTGAACTAAACGTACAGCAACATTTTTAAAACGAGAACGGTGGACGTACGCGTTTAAAAGGCAATAATCTCACATATAAATTGTTTCTTTAAAAAAGGTTAATGGTAATACCGCATTGCGTGGGAAACAAGTATTAAAGTATAGAAAATGTAGTCAGGTATGTACTAGCATTGGCATAAAAGAACGAAATGCAAAATTAACGTAGACAGATTTTGTCTAACAGAGGGTTATGTATAAAAATGATTTTAACATTCTACATAATATTACAGGATTATATATAATTTGACAAGCTAATATGTTTAATCTCAAAATATTATGTATAATTTGAGATTATATCCAATTTGACGAATGTTTATACAAAATTTGACATTATTTCCAATTCGACAAAATTTTATATATTAAACACGCGTACTGCGTGCACGTGACGAAAAAAATATCCAAACAGTGGTTTAATTCATAAAATTTGTATATAATTTGGTCGAATGGGATATAATCTCAAATTATACATAATATTTTAAGATTATACATATTATCTTATTTAATTATTTATAATTCTATAATGTTATGAACAATCATTTTTATACATAACCCTATGCATAGTGCCAAACACAATTTTTTGACGTAAAAGAAACAGAGAGAGAAAGCGGATATGTACTTACATTTATAGTAAAAACGATGTCACAGATTTTGAAGTGTGAACAACAAGCGTCTATCAACGTTGGTGCTGATGCTACTACTAATACAGATGCAGATTCAAAGTAATAACGAGAATAGAAGAATATTAAAATTACACCTTTGAAAAAGATTAACACATTCAGATAAACACACGTTTTAACGGGCTCAGCCTAAAATCAGAGCAACAAAACAACTATATCCTCAAGAGCGGCTGCATCAGCCGCGCGCGTGCGGATTGTGCGCCGTTTGACACTGTTGACGCAGTCACAAAGGGGACTGTAGAGAGGGGAGCTGAGGGGAGGAAGAGCATCAGAGAGAGGAAGGGAGATGGCCACCAGCGACTAAAGCAGCGCTAAAATTCAAAAATTCAGCGATTCTTTCGGAACCACACACCTGCGTGAGTTCCGTCTTTATCTCCCAATATTAAAAGTTTTTAACTATACTGTCAGCAGTAATTCAACAGACATTCATAGACACAAGTGTTATTATTTAATATTTCGCGAGTAAAAATTTACATATTTCATATCCCGATTTTCATAATATTATGATCAAGATCACAATAAAAATAGAAATCTTAATTTCATTCTTTCCTGAAATCTCTATATGACTTCAAATTGTACTGCATAATAATGATTAAGAAATTTTTCAAATATTTATTTCATATATTTAATTACATCATTTCAGACTTCTTGTATATTCTTACATAAACCGTTTTTATCGCAATAAATAAGTAAAATACTTTATTACATAAAACATGTAGAAATAAATGGTTATTGTTCTTGAACAATAATTACTTTCTTGGTAATCGAAAATAACTTTCATAAAACAAAGTAGAAGTAAATGAACTATGATAGTCAGTCTACACACTCATGAATAATAAGTTTCACAATCAAATATTTTATTGAGTGATTTAAGTTATCTACAATCTCGCAATAATTTTTTTGTTGTTGCCGATATACTTTGGTACCACTTCGAAATTTGAATTAGTGGCTAAATTATCAGTAAAATTTTGCTATTTTTCGAAAAATATATCTTTCTTCTTTGTGGGACCTCTGGTTTTCATTCAAAAATATTATCTGATAAAGTATTATTCGAGTACCGTACCGTATTACCTACTCAAATGCAAAATATTCTGATCGTATGCTTTATTCTTATAATGTTAACATGAAATCGAGCGGCTTTAAAATTTGCTTACACTTAAATTATTCTTCATAGCATTTTCATATCATTCGTTAAATAATTTTTTAATATTCGGATATCAAAAATCAACAGTTTCTTTCACATTTTTTATACCTAATGATATGAAATATTCATGTTTATCGAAACTATATTATATGTCAATCAAAATACATAGTTAATTGAATGCAATAATTTTCTAAAGTACACCCAATTTTCTTTATTCCGAGATTCACATAAAAATATTTTCATTGTAAAATGCGGGTAATTAAGAAACAGCATCGCTATTACGTACCCATAAAATATTTTCAAATACTGTATCTTGAAAAACGCATAAAAATTTCAGGGGACAATTTTTAAGTTTAAATATTTCCGGCTGATATGCTTTATCAGTAACAAATATTATTGAATATTGATAAATTCATATGCTTTGAATTAGCTTGAGAGCGTCAAACATCACTTACGTTTTCTTGATCTAATTTAGCAATTTATAGATCTTATTTTCGGATGAAAAATTGCTTGTCTGTTTTTTCATAAAAATCCATAAATTAGATTCTACTGATATAGTAATCTAAAACTACGTTTTCTTCAACGTTACCTTCTTATCATTGGAGTGCTGACTTGCTCACTTCTGTTCCTCTCGACCTTTTCAAATTTTGCCATTACTTTAGTGAATTTCGTTTCAGTCGTCGATATTGTAATTGAGAGTAGAGATGAATTCCAGTTTCACATTTTTTATGAAAAATTGACTGCTTAGATAGAACGCTCTGGAATTTATTAGTCGAAATACAGTCACAAAAATTTATCAACGACAATTTTTTTTCAGCACCAACTATCTTTTGTAAACTATTGGGCAGATCGTCAGGGAAGTTGCGACAAATTTTTCCCGTTTTAGTGTGAGTATATAGAAAGGTATAGGTGAAAGGGGAGGAGGGCTTAATAACATTAGTTTTTACGGAAAATGCTTGACAAAATGCATCTCGTACTCAGAAAATAAAAGTACTTAGTTATAGCGCGTGTGAGTAAAGTTAGGAGGTCAAATCGAAACAAATTCTCATGTTTTAGCATTTTTTTATTAGGTTATTAAACATAACCTTTCAAATTATTAGCCGCATTACCAACTAAACAAGCAAATCACATCATTTCATCAGCAAATCAGTTTTATTTGCCGAAACTGAAAGGATTAAATGTTTAACTTCCGTATTAGTCAAGAACCTTAAAATCATGCGGCAACAAATTTCGGGCATAGAAAATTCGATTATATTCCCCAGATCTTTCCTCAAAGAGTCGCTTGCCTCTTGCATCAATGGTAGTCGTTTCAACGTCTTCCTATATTGCAATTTGATCAAACTACTCAATCCTGGGAAACGTTTGTTGTCGATAGATTCGAAAAACTTGTCGACAGCTTCGCGGTCGTCACACGACACACATCATCGACGGGCGAGAACCTACTGCACCAGTCTCCGATAAAAAGTGCCTCAAAGTCAACGAGCCCGTTCCGATATTCACAAGCTTCGTATCTTCTAGTTCCTTCAAAATTATTTTGCGGTGAAGCTGTATTTGACTTTTGGAAAGCTCGGTATTCGCCAATTTCAAATTTTCAGGATCCACCTCAAGACCACATTGCTGCATTGCAATTATAGTTTGTAAGCAGGGCTTTATTGACCCACGCCATAAGTTGCGTGAAGGCGAAATTTGAAAAACTAAGACATGGAGAGCATAGGGAATTACAAAACAAAGAAAATGAGACCCCGCACGTTAAAATCGCTTCAGTGGTTATCTCTGAATCATGCGCAGATTGAAAAAATATTGAAATATATATGTATACATATATACATATTTTGGCTCCACAATGATAGTTGATTTGAGTCATACTACTGTAGATTACTTAGGAATTAAAGAAATTAAATAAAAAGAATCATTTTTAAAGTTTAAAAGCTCAGTCAAAAATTTTAAGTTTTCGGGTGACTATAAGCCCTTAAAGCGGTTTTATAAAAATTAAATTTTTTTTTAAATAACAGTTTAGATCAAATATGCATTCACGCTTTCACTTATAAGTACTTACTTTGTGAAGTTCCATGCAGATTTTGAATTGATTTTCATGATTCTTGAAATTATTAAATATATTGTGCTTTTTTTGGTTTAAATAAGCAATGTTCGAGATATCCTAAACACATAACTTAATTATCTAAACCACCAAAAACTTTGCAGAGTTGTTACTAACACAAATTGAAAGAACAACTTGATCAGATTAAGGGATTCGATAGAAAAACGGTATAACTTATATGCATATATGGGAACTCCATAAGAGTTATATTGTATTTCCACTCAGTCCCTCAATTGTCAATTAAAAACTGAAAGCAAAATTGAAACGTCATTTCATTCATAAAATGTTGAAAAAGATCAGATATATTTCCATTTCTTTGATCATTTGTAAAAGTGGGAGAGCCATTCTATTCCGCAAGTCCTTGGGGCTATAGCTATAGCTACATTCAAAATTTTAGTCAGGTTCATTCATTTCCAAATCACATAGACTCATTTGAAGTTGAAAAAATACAGCTGTTGTAAAACAAAATGCATACGATCGATGAGGTGTTAATATTTTTAATATATAATTGATAAAATAATTTCTTCTTTTATACTATAATGATTCGTTTCTAAATTCCTGAGAAGATAAAGAATCTTGTTATAAAATAACGGAAAAATAATTTTTCGGCCGAAATTTTGGTAAAAAACGTCCTAATTTCTTATAATAATAGAAAACAGAAGAATCTTCTTTATCACAAATTACGTTACCTTTAATTTCAAAAGAAATTTATAATATTATGCAACTGCGAGAAAAGGTCACAAAACAACAAGCTCTATCTATTTTAATAAATTTTATTACATCATTTCAGACTTCTTGTATTTTCTAACAGACAGTTTTTTTCTCGTAATAAATGAGAGCACTAATATACTTATTTAATGAAACATGTAGAAATAAATGCTTATTGTTGTTTAACTATTACATTCTTGGCAATCACAAATAAATTTTCATTAAAAAGCAGAAGTAAATTAACTACGATCGTCAGTCTATACACTCATGAATATTAAGTTTTACAATCAAATATTTTTTGAGTGATTTAAGTTATGTATTCTCACAATAATTTTTTTTTTTGGCCGATATACTTTGGTACCACTTCGAAATTTGGGTTAGTGGCTAAATTATCAGTAAAATTGTGATATTTTGCGAAAAATATTTCTTTTTTGTTATGGAACCTCTGATTTTTATTCAAAAACATTGTTTGATAAAGTATTATTTGAGTATCGTATCCTAAAGGTTTCATTACCTACTGAAATACAAAAGCTTTTTCTATTCTTTATTCTTATGATCTAAACGAGCGGCTTTAAAATTTGCTTACATTTAATTCATTCTTCATAGAATTTTTATATAATTCGATAAATAATTTTTTAATATTCGAATTTCGAAATTCAACTTTTTATTTCGAAGTTTTTTTATACCTAAATGATATGAAATATTCATGTTCATCAAAACTATATTGTATGTAAATCAAACTGCATAGTTTATCGCAAGAAATAATTTTCCAAAGATACATTCAATTGTTTTCTATTTCGAGATTCACATAAAATTATTTCAATATAATGAGCGCGTAATTAAGAAATAGCATCGCGATTACATAAGTACCGATACAATATTTTCAAATACTGTACCTTGAAAAAAACGCATGAAATTTCATGGGAAAACTTTTGAGTTCAAATATTTCCGGCCAATATGCTTTATCAGCTAAAACGCTTACAACAATTATTGTCCTTTACATTAACCTTTCAAGTATTCGTAATATCCCGTCGTGAAAACTTTTCGATAAATTATAAAATTCGTAGAAAAATCGATAGTAAAATCGGTAAAAAAAGAAGTTTAACTCTTAATTGATAAACATCAAAGTTATTCTTTCCTTTACTCTTGTTCGCACGTCTCGAAATCATCTCCAGCATCTTCCGTTTCGAAATCTTCATCAGTAGTAGCCTCCTGGTATTGTTGATACTCGGAAACCAAATCGTTCATGTTGGATTCCGCTTCGGTGAACTCCATCTCGTCCATACCCTCGCCCGTGTACCAATGCAAGAAAGCTTTCCTTCGGAACATAGCGCTGAACTGTTCGGAGATACGCTTGAAAAGCTCTTGAATGGCCGTCGTGTTGCCGATGAAGGTGGCGGACATCTTGAGACCACGGGGTGGTATATCGCACACGGCGGTCTTCACGTTGTTGGGGATCCATTCGACGAAGTACGAGCTGTTTTTGTTCTGAACGTTGAGCATTTGCTCGTCGACTTCCTTCATGGACATGCGTCCACGGAAGACAGCGGCGACGGTCAGGTAACGACCGTGGCGTGGATCGCAAGCTGCCATCATATTTTTGGCGTCGAACATCTGTTGGGTGAGCTCTGCTACCGAGAGTGCCGAGTACTGTTGCATCGAGCGCGACGTGAGCGGAGCGAAGCCGGGCATGAAGAAGTGCAAACGTGGGAACGGCACCATGTTGACGGCGAGCTTGCGAAGATCGGCGTTCAGCTGACCGGGGAAGCGTAGGCACGTTGTTACACCTGACATTGTGAGAGAGACCAGGTGGTTGAGGTCACCATATGACGGATTGGAAACCTACGATAAATTCGTTGTTATCAAACTTAATTCAATTACTCAACAAGAAATTTTCCATACCTTGAGTGTCCTGAAGCAGATATCGTAAAGCGCTTCATTGTCGATACAGTAGGTCTCATCGGTGTTCTCCACCAATTGGTGAACCGACAACGTTGCATTGTAAGGTTCCACAACAGTGTCCGAGACTTTTGGCGATGGCATCACCGAGTAGGTGTTCATAATTCGATCGGGATACTCTTCGCGTATTTTCGATATAAGCAGAGTCCCCATGCCGGATCCAGTGCCACCACCGAGCGAATGGGTCAGCTGAAAGCCCTGCAGACTATCGCAGTTTTCGCATTCTTTGCGCACGACGTCGAGAACGGAGTCGACGAGTTCGGCGCCCTCGGTGTAGTGACCCTTGGCCCAGTTATTTCCGGCGCCCGATTGGCCGAACACGAAATTGTCCGGTCGAAAGAGACGCCCGTAGGCGCCGGAACGCACCGCGTCCATCGTCCCCGGCTCGAGATCCAACAGAATCGCTCGGGGCACGTACTTTCCTCCATTCGTTGAAGTCGCCACTGCAAAAGGGAGAAATTTCAATTCGTAGTCTCGTTTCTGATAATTCGATAGAGAATTCAATTAAAAATCTGTAAATTGAGTTTTTAGTAAAAAGATTGGCAGTTTTGATTGCAATCATTGTTTTTAAATTGAGCCTGGAAATAGTCCATTTTTTCAAAGTTAAAAAGATTCATTAACTTTTATTGAATGTTTCACGATAAAATACATCACGATAAATAAAATCATGTATAAAAAATTCCGTATTGCTAAGCATCCATAGCAAAGTCATATTTCTGAGTAACATTTTAATTAACTGTACTCGCTCCGCCATAAATAGATGCACTGTGTTCGCAATAAAAAGAAAACTACGTAAAAATGTAACCTTAAGAAGACTCTGCGAAATTAACTCGTACATAAGGAATATATGCGCTGTGCACATGAGACATGTAGCTTATCTCTTTTGGTCTCGGTCGATGTAGAAAACTTCTCAAAAATTGAGATCTAAAAGAGAAGACGTGCAGTGTAAGCTGTGCACAAGCATAAGAAACTCCTACAAAGCGTTTATTTCTGTCAGGCTTGCTTGCTCGCTCGTGCCCCTTGCGAGAGAGAGAGAGAGAAGAAAGTTTATTTCGCTTTTGGAATCCCTCCCGTCCCGCTCGCGATGCGCGCAACACAAGCTCTGTTTTTAGAGCTGCACGCGTGCAAAGATCCCTCCGAAACATCGCGGACTAAGACGAAGAGCATCCTTTAGACATTGGCCTTTAAAGTATCTGAAAAATGTCAGAGTGCGTGTATATCGCCTCGAGCGCGCAGCTTGCGACGACGACGTCCGTTGCGGTGAAAGACTATTTTTAGGGTGGGACAATTCGTATACGATGACTTTTTGGCTGCTGCGAGCGAGATTTCTCGTTTTTTTTTTATGATCCATGTGTATGATAACAGATTTTGATCTGTGTATTGGTACTTTGGTCGACATGTTTATTTGCTGAGGATCGTGGCCTGATGAGATTTAGATTATTTTCTTTCTTTCTTTTTTTTTCTCGCAAGCTGTGGGAAATTGAGAGATAACTCTTACCCGCTGCCTCGTTGTAGTAAACGGAAATCCTCTCGAGCTGCAAGTCGCTGTCACCATGGTAAATGCCTGTCTGGTCAATGCCGTGCTCCTCCGAGATTACTTCCCAGAACTGCGATAAAAACAATTTTCGTTTTCAAAAGAAAGTAATAACTGATGGGAATAATCAAGATGTATTATAGATTTTATTTTTGGGTGAATTTATTCATTTTTTCAGATATAACTTATTTAATTATCAAAGCGTTGTTTCATAAAATTGTTCGAATAAATTTGAAGAATCCAAGGTAAAAAAAGGAAGATTGATTTGGAAATACGTCAATTTGTTGAGTTTTTACGTCAAATCGAGTATATCTATATAGAATGAAGCTATTATGCATTTATTGAAGAATGTTTTTAGATACATACAATACATTAGCGTTGAAAAAGGGACGATAAAATAGTAATGTTTCATTTGAAAGTAAAAAAAAATTTCTTGCTATGACAACCCGGTTGAAAAAAAAAAAACGTGTTTTTTGACCAATGGGACACGTGTTGTTTTGTGTCAAAAAAGACACGTGTCCCCGATTAACGATATCTTATGATTTTAATGATAAAATTCATCCAATAGTTATTTTTTCAGTACTGAAATTGTATAATATGTATTTCTAACAATATTAGACATGAAAATTCGTTAAAAATAACTTTTTAATTGAAATATAATGCATTGAGTTGTTGAGAGATGGAACACGTGTCGCGAACGGGACACGTGTTTTTTTATGA
>JAWWMK010018514.1:0-19225 GCA_035047105.1 Galeopsomyia nigrocyanea | reverse complement strand
ATATATATAGTCTCTCACTTTCACCCATGTGTGCACAGCAGCAGCAGCACATATAAGCGTCGATTGATAAGATGCATCTTTAGGATGCGATGTGTGCTCTCTCTCCCACGGTGTGTCACGGAAGCTTCCCCCCCTTAAAAGTGTCTATCGATTACCCCTTTTGCGCGCGCGAGATGATTTTCTATGCCGGTGAAATTTTGCACAGCGAAAGTGTATATGTGGGAAGAAGAAGGAATTCGGTAGTCGTTTTTTTTTTTTTGAATCGTGAGCGAATTGCAAGCACGTGCCAGCTGCCATTGGAGATAACTGATAAGATAGATGTGCAGCAGCGGAGCATTTACCTATACAGGCAGGTTTGTCATCAGTTAGCATTCAACTATACAGAAACTTTTGCTTCGAATGAGCGGAGAGAGAGAGAGAGAGAGAGAGAGAGAGAGAGAGAGGTGAAATACCATTTTTCAGATTAACATCGGCAACCCTATTCAAATTGCAGTAACAGCAGTTCTTATTTGTGTGTTTGCTATATATACATCGGCTAACAAATAAGTTTTGCGACGAATGTGATGTATTATATACGCGTGAAAAACAGTATTATATAGCACCCCTTTTTTTTCTTTCTTTTGCGTCGTCGTTGCTGTATCGGAAGATCGATCGAGATCAGATATAATTTTCAACGGGTCGACATTGCACATTTTCTCAGAGAGACGACGACGACGCACAAGCGGATCGTGTGTACCGTAATTTCTCGGACCGCGATTACCGATCGGTTTGCTGTTGCACGAGTGAGAGAGAGAGAGAGAAAGAGAGAGAGAGAGAGAGAGAGAACGAAATCAGCGCCGCGGGAACGTCGTCGGTCGGTCGGTAGCCGCTTTGGCTATTAGCGCAATTTTCTCTCTCCGCAAGCACGACCTACGTGTCAATCGATATAATACCGGAGGATCGTTTCTTTCTTTTTTTATTTTTTTTTTTTTTTTTTTTGCTTTATAGGCAAGCGGGATCTCTATTGTTACTTTCTTATTGTATATATACACTCTCTTGGAAATCATTTGGCCGGCTGTGTTTAGAAAGCTTTATTAAATATTGCGTTTTATTGTTGCTCGATAATACGGCTGATTGATGTGCAAGAGAGAATTTTTTTTTTGCCGAAAAAAAAAATAGTAGAAAGAAAGTATATAACTTTCACTCGCGACAGTATACAGTGCAACGTCAATTTCTCAATTATGAATAATTAAACTCTCTCGCCGCTGGAGATATTTGCAAACAATCGTCATTGCACTCCGTCGTCGGATGATAATAATAAAACCGCGCTTCGACTGGCTTTATTTACTAATGACCTGCCGTTATAAACGTCGGCAAGAGAGAGAGAGAGAGAGAGAGAGAGAAAGAGAGAGGAAGCGCAGTATTTTTTTCCCCATTTTTTTTCTGCTCGAATTTCTTGCTGTATAAGCTTGGCAATCGTAAAATCGATTAGCGAGACGAAAACCGGTTGCAGTTGCACATCACACCGGAAAGCTTTCTTTCTTTCTCTCTCTCTCTCTCTCTCTCTCTCTCTCTCTCTCGAAAACGGCAGTCGTATCCTTCTGCTGCTTTCCCGTAGTGCAGCGATTATCGCGCTGGTAATTGCTCTGCTATTTTATTAATGCTGTCGTCTGCCTTGCTGCTACTTCATTTTCCCATGGCGATTGAGTTGCGGAAAACTACGCGCGGGATGAGTAGATACCGTTTTTTTTTAAGTTTTTTTTAAGGTGAAAGTTAGATGTTGCTCGAGTCGTAAATTATCCTTGTAATATATATGATATTTTGTGGGATTTGCGTGAATTTAAATGTGTGATTTATGGTGTGTCAACGTGATATAAAAAAATCGTTGATTTTGCAATTTTGATAAGAATATCGATGCTGAGGAAAGAAACGATAGGAATAGCACTTTCGATGCGACGTGTAATTATAATGCGTGTATGCAGAGTGAAATTCAAGTTACAATTAAAAAAAAATGTTTTCCTCGAAATAAACTTTAACGATTCTCAAAAAAAAAACAAACAAAAACACACAAACGTGACTCTGAAACACGTATGAGTTATATACCGTTGCTGCGTGTCGGTCAGCAGCTGAAATTTGAAAAGCGCTAGATGACGGAAGTTTTCTTTTCAATGCCATGGAGGCAAACGCATATAAGAGAACCTCGGCCGAGTTCAGCTTCGGAAAAACGAGTTCCGTTAACCCTCGTCTCTCTTTCTCTCTTGGGTGCGAAATAAAGTCTCTTCCTGCCAAGTCTTCACGTTTTACGGATTAGAAAAATAATATATATTCTCGAAAAACCTTACATTCATTCATCATTTTTTTTTCACACACACACAAAAAAAACTTTTGTTCTCAACATTATCACCGTCTACCTCTCTCTCGAAGTATATATAAGTGAAGCTGTCGGCCAGCGAGGATAATTTTTCTTACGCCTTTTTGCGCGCCGTAAAATTACACTACACGTGCCTCGTAAAAATACCCTCCTCGCGGCGCACACAAAACTTAGGACTGTGCGCAAAAAAAAAAAAAAAAAAGAAAGAAGAAAAGAAAAATAAGCATGTGCGCGCGGATATTTTTTCACAAGCCAGAAGAAGAACAAGAAGAAGGAAGCATAATTGCTTTAATCGTGCTATGCCTTGCAGCAGCCTTGATCCTCGCTTGACCTTTCCCCGCTTGTGCAAAGAGCGAAAAAAAAATACGAAGCGAGGTGCGATTAACGCGTTTTAGTCTGACCTGCAAAAGAGAGAAAAAAAACAACCGACGTCACCTCCCGCGATTTCATGAAGACTTCATTATTTCTCGTTATTTTTGCGAGCCTCGATTTACTTTTGTTGCTGCCACGCGAACTTTTATCAACAATAACCATGGCCTTTGATGCGTTTCAACGACGGGTTATTGCGATCACTTTGGGGGGATAATTTGGTTAAATCGTTTCAAAGTGCACTTACGCCAATTTATACTATTAAAATCATTAAAAAAAACAAGCTTACACTCGAGATTTTTTTTTCCTTCATCGTTGAAAAGTGCTTTTACAGATATAAAGAACGAAACTGGTTTCAGCCTAATTCAATCGTTTTCTAACGAACACTTTAAAACTCCCCATTGAAAAGTGAAAGATTAGAAATTCACGTCTGAGCTCGCGAGAGAGAGGAATGATTATATCAATAACAATAAAGATAAACGTAAGAGAAAAAAAAAGCTCTTCGAAGTCAATAAAGCTCAATTAGAAAATCATAAAAGCGATACAGGAAGAGAGAGAGAGAGAGAGAGAGAGAGAGAGAGAGAGAGAGAGAGAGAAGCGTAAAAACAGTTAGAGAGAGAGAGAAAACAATAATTCGTAAAGTTTGCATTTGCGTTGGCGTGTCGGGTCTTTAATGCCCCGCTCTTGTGTATTTACTAATAAAACCGCCCCCGGGGAGCGCGCGAGTAAGCGAGCGAGCAACGGAATGCAAATTGAATAAAGTCGATCGGTCGCGCTGATAGCAAAACTCTAATGGTTCCGGAATGTGTTTGTGTATGTGTGCACACGCTTTTAGTTACATAATACTCGAGCTTATGGATGCTGTCGCGATGATTCGCTTTATGTGTATAAGAGTTTGCATTCATTGCACACCTACGCGCAAGTTCTTGATTGATTTCTTTAAAATTTGCGATTCATCCGAGGCTTCTTTGGGATTCTATGCTTGCGGGTGTGTGTGATTTTGAAAGCGAATTTTTTGTTTTTTTTCATTTTGAATTTGTGTGCAACGATAACGGTGTTTTAGAATGTCTACTATTGAATTATCCAACAACAAAAATCGTTGTAAATTTATTAGACAACAATGTTAACTACAACTGATATATACTTACAGATAAAGAAAATAAATTATTCATTGTCAAAAAAAAAAAACAGCTAAGCTAAACAGCCTTAAATGTCGAACGAGATAAATACACGACATTAGCAGACGAAAAATTTTTTCGTATTTTCCAATTGAGCAATCGTGTTAACCCACGAACCCCCCGCCGTACAGTTGCAATCACGAAAAAAAAAACAAAAATACTCGCATATAGATAACCGGTTCCACCCGCTTGCATTTTCCAATTTTTTTTTTCAGAAGGCATGGCCATAGTAGTTTCGAAAATAACCTCTCCTATACGGTTTCTGTTACGGAAAAATGGCCTGCCTCTCTCTCGTCTAGAAAAGCAGCACGGCGGGTTTCCTCGGCATGCACGAGGCCCCCCCGTGCATTGGACCGGTCGCCGCTGCTTGCTGGCCGTCAACAAAACGGTATACAGCTCTCAATGTTTTGGCCTCTATATATGGTATAGGTACTACACGTTGCGCAATAAACACGGCTATCCCTCTGTCGCTCGCTCGCGTGTCTGCGAAGTTTCGATTATAATAAACGAAAGATCAACTTTTTTTTCTATTTCGTTTTTTTTGTAATGTAATTCATACGTTTCGCTGTGCTTATAATTGGGGAGGGAGTAAAGGCCTTTTGCTTCGCGCGCTCGCGAGGGAACTGGTTTAGAGATTTACTGTTTGTCGTGCGTGGAGAGAGAGAAAGAGAGAGAGAGAGAGAGAGAGAGAGAGAGAGAGCTCGAAAAAGAAAGTAAAGTGTGAAAAATGTCAACTGGCTCGCGCTCTCGTGGGGCATTAAATCCTCCGAGGCCTTTATCTTTTTAACAAACGACAACAATCGCCATACACACACACACACACACACAAGCAGATATATGTATATATATATATATATTTAGTAATTGAAATTCCAATTCGATGCCCGCGCGTATGATAATTAATCGCTTTCTCGTGTGCTGCTCATCGAAGTTATATTTCCATTCTTTTTACGACTCTTTTATGGAAAAAAGAAGAACTCGTTCGAGAAATTAATATGCAGAAAATTATCCTCGCGCTCTCTCTATACTTTCACGTTCCAATAATTGCTTTAATGGGACTTTGAACTTGGCGAGTTTTAGCTATAAAACTTCCCGAGGAGAATATTCGGTGGTTTTTATTGTTATACGAATGCAATATGTATTTGAAAATGTAAATTACGCCGAACGGTGCTTTTTTTTCTCTCGGTGCTCTTTTGAAACTCGCGCGATCGAATTTTCAATGTATATAATTGCACAATTTTTTACGCCGACGGATTTACGATTTTATTCAAGTGTCTGCTGCAGCGCGGAGAACCCAGATACAATATATATGAATTTTTAATCTCACACTTTATGATCTGACACCATTGTTTCAGTTTTTAAATTAAAAGATTCGATATCTCTCTAAAACCATCGATGATATTTTATCGAACGCTATATACATAGCCGAGAAAAGTATATTATACCATGGAACATTCTAATTTTTGTCGCTCGATAATTCATCGGCATGTATTTATAAACCACAAACATATTTACCGAAATAGCATGTGTGTGTGTGCGTGTGCCACGTAAACAAAAATATTCCCCTCCAAAAATCTCTGGGCTCGACATATACGATGGGCTCCACCCAATATCGGCTCAGCTCACGAAAGTAAAAAAAAAACAAGAAAAGAGAGGAAAAAAAGAAGAGGAGAGAGAGAGAATCGATACCTTCTAAACCAGACCGCAAGAAACCGGACGGACGGGTATAATCATACAATCATCCACGATCGACGCATAGAACGAAAAAAAAAAGAGAGAGAGACGAGATATATACGCGCATAGTATAGAAGGCGCGGCACGAAAATTTTGCCGCTCGCACGCAATTTCATCAAGCGACCTTGCCGCAGGTGTTCTTCGATTAGAAGCTTTTACGGAGGAAAAAAGTGTATCGACGCGAGTCGATAAAGACTTGTCAACGACGAATGATTAGTCAGACGAAGGTTTGTGTGTATACACGACGGACTTTTCTTCTCTTTTTCGCGAATACACACACGTTCGTTTACTCGATTAGATAAGATTCTTTTTTTTTCGCTATATGTACATGTGTGAAGTGACAATCGATATAACAGTGCTGATAAGGCGTAGCGACTTTTTTTGTCGATTTTTTTTTTCGCGGTTCGTTGGAGTGTGTGTATACGTGTGTTTCTGATGACAGTATGAGCTTTCGTGTTTGGAAAATTTCGCCGGTTTTTACGTTATATGCGCTTCATGTTATTTTCTGTATATACTGTCATCGTCGCTTTTCGATAAATACTTCAAAAAATACATTAATGAACTGTCAAAAACAACACAGAAATTCACGAATTTCGTAACATTATTATTTCAACTTTCAAAACGCGATTATTCCACCCGAACACACGTATCATCATTGGCAATTAAAGAAAAACACCTACTACAACGACGTAATCCAACACGTCGTGTCACACCGCATCCCAAAACAACTTTCAAATCCCCAATCGCGCAGGCAATATAGAGATGATTGCGTATAAAACAAAATGTGAAACACCGAAACAATGTTTACGTAACGCCGCGCGCCGACTCGAAATCATCGAGTATATAAGGCACATCGGAAGTCAGCAGAAGCCATTGTAATAATTTAGGGTCTAATTGACAAAGTTGACAAGATGGAACAAAGCGACGCATCTCTGATCTCTAAAAGCTAAAGAAAGTTTCGCTGCAGCAGCAGCAGCAGCTGCTGCAGTTGCAGCGGTGATAAAATAAAAAGCATTGGGGCCGTCTGCAGCAGCAGCGAGCGAGAGAGCGAGCGGCAATTTCAATAATTCCTAGCGGACAGTGAGATACGTCGACGTAATATCTTTCGCGAGAGGGAGAATGCGCGAAAGAAAGACGGAAGGAGAGAGAGAGAGAGAGAGAGAGAGAGAGAGAAGCCCTAATGATGGGTAGGCAAGTCTTCTCTGGAAATAGATGCGCATCGGCCACTACGAGTCGAGAGTCTTACGTGCGTGTAGTTGTGTGTATATATCGCGAGAAACTGCGAAATTTTCGTCTCTTTGATCCGCTGGATTTATCATTTTCTAAGGTAATGAAGGATATCGCTATTTGGCTTGAGTATAGTGCTGCCGACAAACAACATTCTATTGTCAAGTGTGTGTGTGTGTGTGTGTGGCACAAGCTATATAGCGTATATATTATTTCCGGTTCGTAGAAAATACTCATACTATCCTATATACGTATACACTTCTCTCTCGCTTATTCGCGACACGAGGAAAAATCGCGTATTTGCATTCGTACATGTATAGCGAGATAAATATTCCGTTACGTAAAACAGATTTACCTAACAATGACAGACACGCACGTGCAGAATATTGCAAAGCAATCGATATTAACACGAGATTGGAAGCGCACATTTCGAATTGACGTTCAAAACAAATTTTTTTTCTTTATACGAGGTAATGAAAAAAAATTTGCGAGTCGAATGAAAAAAAAAATCGCGTTATCAAAGCAGTTACGGAATTAAGTGCTCTATGCGATTTCAAATTCCATTTAAAGATTATATCTGAAAGCACTATATATATAATGTTTTTATGATGCGCGCACTTTTATCGCGCACTCGTTTCTCAACTCGACTTTTTTTTACAAGTCCAAATCTTATCTAAGCAGTGAATGCTTATAAAATTAATTGAATAAACCACGTAAGACTAATCAACCCTGTAAATATTATTTCAATGGCATTTTTTAATCACGCGCGGAATGAAGAACATAGTCGAGCTCGAGGCAAACATGGACTTTTAATCACGACGTGAACTCATTCAATTCAACGTCGAAACGAGTTGGTATAAAAGTAAGCTGCTCAAACGAAACTCTCTCGGCGCGGCGCCGCCGTCAAACTCGCTGCCCCAAATTTCAAAACGCGCAAGCCTATCTCTCTCCGAGCTCTCGAAAAAGAAGAGAGAAAAAAAAACGTGAAGCTTATACACATCGATCCAACGATAATCACGTTCTCCGAGCTCGAGAGAGACGGTATATAGAAGAGCGTGCAGGCTTCGTCAACTATTAATAGAAGCCATCGAAGTGCCGCTCGCGAGAGCGCGTATAATGCACCCTTTGGCCGCGTTTAAAAAAGAGCCGCCCGGAATAGCAAGAAAGACGACGACGATGCACACGCCGACCGCCGACTAAGGGCTTTCACCCCCGCGCGCGCGTTCCCGAGACAAAACGTACACATATATACCTATATACACACAGACGCGTTGCGTCGGAGGGATGCCAGCCACGGAAAATCGAATGCTATGCGCCTCGAGCGAGAGAGGGACGCTGCTGCCGGCTGCCGTATGCTTGTTGTTGTCTCGCGCTTATAATACCTTTTGGAATCTAAGAGCGGATGTCGCGTTACGTATATATTTAAGCGTATGAATTTCGTCGTACGGTTTTGTTTACCTCATTTTCGAGGGACAAATTTAATTTGCACTGACATTCTTCGACGAGCGTTTCAGCTGAAATTTCAATATTGGAAATAGATAATTCGACGAGTTCAAAGTTCCAAGAACGTGTCAGGTTAGTCGAAGCTTCCGGGAAAACGTGGGTTGTCACACGAGACGTCGTGCATTTTTTCCGGAAACAAGGATAGCAATGCACTACTGAAAATACAGCATTCTATTACATAAAACGATTTAAGAATGAACTCCAAAAAAAAAAAAAAAAATGTTTCGTAGTGGAATTTCGTCACCCGGCAAACTCCTCGCCTGCACGTATAACCATACACTGCCAAGGTACTCGCGAGTCTTCGCAGGCACACGTGTATACCGCATACCTACAGTACTGCACTTATTGTTTACAATAACAACACATCCTCGCGACTCGAGCGGCACACACAACACAATAATTTTTTAGCACACTTTATAAGATTGGGAGGGCAGAGCATGATGGTGTGTCGTCTCTCACCTTTAAAAAATCGTGGCCTCGAGTGCCGCGTGCTCGGCGTGCTCTCGTTCTCCGAAATAAACTGCTGCAAGCCTCAAGAGAGTGAGAGATAGTATAGCACAAGAAGAAGAAGAACTGAAGCCGAAGCAGCCAAAAAGCCCCGGAATCCGAGAAATCTCGGCGGCTCTCTCACGTGTGTGCGCCCCGCCTCTCTCTCTCTCACTCTGTTACTCGCGCACCTCTTCTCAACAACAGCAACAATCTCCTTCACTCGCACAAGTCCGCGCACACAATTATCATCCGTTCTCTGTTACACGATGACAACAACAGACGAGGGAAAAAAAACCAACAAACTATATAAACGCACTGTATTTTTTTCTGGCTGCGTTCTAGTGATCTATCGGCGCAGGAAGGTGATGCGACTGTGAGAAGACGATGCCAAAATAACACGCGTCGCACGGGCAAGGAGGTGATGGTGGTGATTATACAAAAAG
Source organism: Galeopsomyia nigrocyanea (assembly GCA_035047105.1). Taxonomy (NCBI): domain Eukaryota; kingdom Metazoa; phylum Arthropoda; class Insecta; order Hymenoptera; family Eulophidae; genus Galeopsomyia; species Galeopsomyia nigrocyanea. Next base: position 9,932 of record JAWWMK010018514.1, on the reverse strand, counting down.
TACGGAACGGACCCGATGCACTCGGTTGCTCGAGGTGGACTGGACTGCTGGTCGCCACCGCGCCGCTCTGCTACGACGAGCGCCGCCGAAGTTTCCCGACTGGCGTACACGCAGCGCCGCCTCACGGGAGAGTCGACATCCAACCAACAACTGGAGAGATAGAGAGAGGAGGGAGCGCGACGAGAACGCGCCGCAACGAAAGAGAGAAAGAGAGACGCGAGAGAGGTATCATTTGTTTGGCCTAGGAATCTCGCGAGACGTGCGCCTTCGTTCTCTTTTTTTTTTTTTTTTGCATGCGATTTCGAGTGCATTGGGGGAGACTCGAGGGTCCTTCAGACACGAGTGTTCCGGATTTGATAGTGTACGATATCATATGTATAAGTAAAAATACATTCGTAAAAATTGTGGATTAATTTAAAAGTCAATCAAGTCAACTTTTAAAAAATATGTAATTTTTCAAAAGTTGACTTCAGGGGAAAGTATTCATCGTTTTATGCGTATTTAATGGCTTTATAGGCAGTACACTGGTTAATACCCGTAGCTAACCATCAAGAAATTTTATTCAAATACTTTTGTTTGGTCGTAAACACCGTACCGAGAAGCAAAATAACTTGAGCAAAAAAGCATCAGCAGATAAATGAAAAGAGTAAAAATCAACGAGGTAAAAAAAACCAATTTGTAAAAACGCTCTTAAAAATTATATCGTTGCATAAATTAGTTTCAACCTTATAATATTTAAATATATCGGTATTAAATTGGATAAAAAACGTAACAATTATGTGAAATGGAAAATACAATAACGAAAAATAAAAAAAATAAGCATTTGTTAAATATATTATTGACCAATTGAACATCTCGAATAGAAGTAAAAATAAGATTCACTTTCCCAAACATAATGGCAATAAAATAGAATCTTTTTTTAAATTTTATTCGAAAAGACTGAAGTACACGAATACACGCATACGAGAACATTAAAGTCATCTAATCAATTATTAATAAGTAAAATACTACGGAATAATAGTAAATTACAAAGCTACTAGAGAAATAGCTAGAGAATTATAAGAAAAGAGGTACTGAGAGAATAACAGAGATGAGGCAGCTGAAATACTATGATGATGTAGAAAGAAGTTTAAAGCCAGAAAAAACATGTAGGAAGAGGGAAAAGACAGAGAAAGGCTATGGGATGAACTGAGGAGGTATATGATGAGAGAGACAGAGAGAGAGAGAGAGAGAGAGAGGAAAAAGAAAGAGAAGGAATTGAAAAAAGACGAAGAGAACAAGAGAGAGTTGAGGAGAGAAAGAGAAAGAGAGAGAGAGAGAGAGAGACGGACACGACAACCTCGAGAAGGCAAGCCTCCGCTCGGGTCGAGGACGGCCAAACACTCATTTCTCCTATCCTCGATTTTCTCTCTTTCTTTCTCTCTCCCGTGGACCGGTAGAGACTTTGAGAGGTCGAGCTGTTTTGTCGAATACGTAATGGTAGCCAGCGAATGTAGAAATAAATGCCCAGTGCTTGCAGTTTACTTCATCTAAGATTCGTTTTTTCCACATTTTCCATAACCGCAGTTAATAATACATCCGAAAATCATCGCAACGAATTTTAATATAACGATAATAAAAATTATGGAACACCAACACCTGTACATCACTATTAATAGTAATATACTTGCAAGTATAATATGTTCTAAATATAGTCAACTCAAAAGCTCGACTTATCGAAATGATGAAATACCGAACAAGAACATATATGGAGAATAAGGAGTTATGAAGAATTATTATAGTCAAAAATATTAGTTTGAGGAACTTTTATTGGAGAAACATAACTAAGTTTTAGTACGAATTAATTCATAATTAACTATATTTAGTTGATCACAGCAGATCATCGTCAAAATAATGATAATTTTAATAATCACGTTTATATCGTTGCTTATAAGCAACATCGTCGCTGATATTCATAATAGTTAAATATATACAAATAACAATTGAGAAAAACAGCTGATCATCAGCGATCATCGTCAAAATAAACTTACTCTACTAAGACAGTATTGTTGCATCAGAGCAAAAAAGTCAAAGCTACAAACTAATATTTACAGTCGAAGTCGTTTGTAAGTAAAAGATTTTTTGGATGGAGGTTTGGTTTTGATAGGTGTGTTAGTAGTGATGTAAATTGGTGGTTTAGTAGAAGTTGAAATGGCATGAAATTTGATTATCGGTGGTGCAAATGAGATGGTAGGTTTATTAGTAGGAATTTTCGGAACATGATTTGATGATGGTTTGATAAGAGAAGATGTGTTATGGAGTAGCATAGTGGTTCGAGGAACAGAGATGATTGGTTTGATGATGGGCATATGAGGTTTAGTGGAAGGTAGAATTTTGGAAAATTTGCCGTAGCGGCGACGGATGTGGCGACGAATCTTTTGTTTGAAAGAGGAGGTTGATTTGCAGATGGAGAGATAGTTGTGAGAGACTAGAGCAGCATTCATGAGAGAGGAAGAGTCCAGGTAGCTGAAGATCATTTGAGACAGTTCGATGGGAAGATTTTGGATGATGTCGAAGCCTGGGTTGTAGAAGCCCATTGCGGTCAGAAGTTTTCGTAGGAAAGCCATGATGACTCGCTTTTTGATGCTTGATGTTCTCTCCACAAGAGCACTCAAGCAATTGATCCAGTCTGTGAATGCTGGGATTTATATACCTAACCGAGGTGTCAGGCGATTGATCGGTCACATCGACCAATCAGGAGTGAGATGCTCGACGATGATTGGTCAAGGTGGACCAATAGGGCCTCAGTACAGTATAATATTATTATTGTTTTGATTCAATTTTGGTGGAATTGAAGAGTTGAACAGGGACACCAATTTATCTATTAATTAAAATAATTTTATAGATCTTCAAAAGTATAAAAATCATAGATAATTTATTCTTTGATGTTTTGTCTACTTTAAAGTCTAAATCTCGAAGATCCATGCCCCATGAACAGTTTAAAAATTCAAGTTTTACGTCAAGCTCGGCTTATAGAATACTTCTATTTACACACATATATTCAATAGTGTAGCTTGAATGCTCGCGTGGCTTTGAAAGCACGGATAGATTGAGAGCTTTCAATCGAGCTCGTCAATCAACTGATGTATTTCGTTTCACTATTCTTGGTATACGGTATGATTGGATTTTACGACTTAAGCTTTGATGAAAATTGATTTCGTCATCATAGAAAAAAATTAACTCCGTAGCTCCTTCAGTTTCATAACAAGCTTGTCAAAAAACCCTTGGTCGATTGATGTCAATTTTGCATGGAATGCCGATCCCTACAGCACCACTGGCTTCAGGATGTTGAAGTAAAAAGGCTTCAATTTCCGAAGACGATACGATATAATTTTGTACTTTGATCACTTCTTTGATGCGCTCGCTTATTACCCGCTCTGCGCTCTCTTCGTAGGGCCCTACGTGCTCTGTGTGCAGCTTTGCTTCAATTGATTTTCTTTTCACCTGTCATGTTTAGCATTTTTGTATTTTAAAATAAAAATCCGTGTAAAATTTTTTTGCTTAAATTGATCGGTCAATGCTTGGAGATCTTTTTGCCTCGATTACTTTGAAATACAGTCATAATTGGGATATCCTGCAGTAAAAGTTTTCCTGTTAGTTCAATCACTTAACTTTCGAGTCACCGATTCTGAAATTCTTGAGAGATGATTAATTTTAACGATTATCAGGGAGGGAATTTAGCACTTAATGTGTCACACTTGTGCAATATTAAATAAGTATTTCATCCATTACAAAATTCTGGTACGACAATTTTATGTCCTATATCAAAAAACATTATCTCTAATTCATCAGGTCTCCAAAAGTTATCAAATTTATAGATAAGAATCAACTGTGTACACAAATATACTCACATAAGCATAGATCTATACCATCGAAGATTAAAATCCCTATACACTCGGAACATCAACACATAGCGCACCAGCGCGGTATGTACACTCGAGCGAGTGAGCGAGAGAGAGAGTCTGTTTAACCTTGGCTCCTCTTCTCTCCTAGGTGGCATTTTCATCGGCGGATGCCTCGTGTCTGCTCTATTATTAGAGGAAACTGACGCGGGCGCGCGCATATTTTCTTCCTTTCTGCTCGCTGATTTTTTTTTTTATACTTCCTTTTTCCAAGCGCGCGCGTGCCTACCTTCATATAACATCAAGTCTGCAGATATTGTCTTCATATATACAGCTTGCGCGTCTCTGTCTAACAATCCTAGTCCGCGAGCAGGCGGCTAATTTACTCGATGAATCGTGCACACATCCTCTACACACACATACACACACACAAACACACACAAACGATGATGGTTTAATCAAGCTGCAACACATAGATGAGCACGATATGTATTAAGTTTGCGTGCTCGACAATGCCTTGTTACAACATGGTTGTTGTGTATAGAAAAATGCGAGGTGATTGATCCCCTATTTTAAAATTCTATTGTACAATTGGCTTTGGTTATTGATTTATATGAGAGATTGATTTTAGATGATTGAGGTACTTTACGATCTTGTTTGTTTCTGAAATTTCAGCGAATGAAAGTAATATTACAAAAATTAAATCGTTACTCTTGTGTGAAGTTAAGTAAAATTAATTTTCCAAAATTTTCGTCTTTTATAACATCTAAACATATAGCAAACAATTTTCCCACACACACTGAGTACAGATTGAAAGCTCGTGAAAACAATATTTAAATCGACGCGGTAACAACTGTTTATAATACTTGCAATTTTTTTTATAGTTGTTGTTGTCCATATAACACATGCATAAGGGAGAAAGAACATCGTTTTATCACGCTCAGCCTCTCTCTCATACACTCGCGGTATATAAACACAAAACGACGATAGAAAAAGTAAGTGCGCGCGCAAGATGATTATCAGAAGAGCGCGTAAGCTAATTCCGTTCTCGCTTCTCTCTCTCTCTCACTCTCTCGCGGTGCTCCAAAAAAGAAGGGGATATATACACGTATCTGCATCGCGATGTGGCTGCATCGCCGATAAAGAGGCTGCGATGTACAAGCCAAGGCCAAGGAGAGTGTTGGAGGCATCCTCTTCTTCGTTCTTTTTCTTCTTCTTCTTTTCTCTTTGCGCGGAGCGAGAGAGAGAGAGAGAGAGAGAGAGAGAGAAGACTCTGATAGCTCGCGAGAGTTGCATCGAAAGTATCTTGTGAGAATGCGACGACGAGGACGACGACGACGACGACGCGTATGGAGGACTTTCTCCGTCAAACGACTATTGTGTACAGCTGCTGCGGAAAAGTGCTTTTCCCGACCTATATTCTTCCGATGGATTTATACGCTTTTGGTATAATACATTATTCATTCGTATATTTGTATACCAAAGACGATTATGATACGTGTGTGAAATTCTTTTTGTTTTTTTTTTCTTTCTTTTCGTTCTGGGAAATGAAATCGTTGGAAAATGAATTGTAACGACGCACAGTGGCCTTGAATAAATTCAGCAATTAGAGTGCGAGAATTGAAATCGAGGAGAAAATCCAGCTTTGATATATGGACGCGGATTTGGAATTATATACAATCGACGATTTTTAATTTATAAATTTTAATATATACATGTATATATCTTTTGCGCTTTGCACGTATATATGTATATACGCATATAGGAGGTGAGTTTATACATGCACTCTTGAGACTTCGGTGTATATATAGGTATGTGCATATGGGGACTCTATTTTGCGTTTGATTGAATCGTTTGCATGTAGCGTCGTTAACGAGAGATAGCGCTTTGAATATTTCATCGACGAATTGAATCTTATCGAACGCTGCGCGGCTCCTGTTGCTGCTGCTGCTGCTCCGATTTTAATCAATGTCAACTTGTTTCATTAGATGTTGCGTATAATTTCCAGCCGGTATATCAAAACTCCAGTGGTATGTACAAGATAACTGAGATACTATTTTGCTAAATATTCAATTAGAGTGAACAATTTTTTTTTGCCGTGATAAGAATGAATATTCTTGATATCTTGGTATTTTAGTTTCCTTGAAAAAAATTGCTAATAATCATACAATAATCATACAAAAATTTTTTTTCAATAGGCAATCAGTCAATAGCACATAAATCCATATAAAAGTATGACAAGTACATATACGATAGAAGATAAGCGCAAAGAATGTAATTTACAATCGATCTTTTTATAGAACACGACAGCACGTATATACAAATTAAACAGTATGTCAACAACTGTCCGTTGAGTTTCTCGGTAAAAAATGTAAACAGCATGGATAAAATCCTTGTCTCTCGGATTAACTTTGTCTCGCGCAGCCGCTTCGCAATCGATATAGATAACGCGAAAGAAATCGAAACCAGCCGCGCGCGCGCGTCGATAAAGATGCAATTAACAAGCTTTTTTCTCTCTCTCTCTCTCTCTCTCTCTCTCTCTCTCTCTTCCCTCATCTTATCGACATCTTCTTCCTCTCGCGCAAGCAAAATTCTACATGCTTTTATTGTTCTCGATAATGCTTGGAACTCTCTGCATCTCTCTCTCGATTCTCGATTCTCGGTATATACTCTGGAACGACAAAAAAAATTATATACTATACACGCGCGAGATCGGTTGAGTGATAAACATCGAAAATAGGGAATATATAAGATTCGAATGAGGCGAGAAAGAAGAAGAGGCACGTGCCGATATGGTCGAATGATAAAAGACCTCGTGTATAATATATATATATAATATATAGATTTCGATCGAAAAGAGATGCTGCGCGGTAGATTATAAAAGCTCTCGGCGAGTTTCCGTCGCCACCTTTGACATATTTGCTCGATAAAGCCAGCTTGTAAATCACATGCGTCTTTTTTTAATTGCTCCTCGTGTTTGCCGTATATATACGTATAATACACGGCATTGCGCGGCAATTTCCTCTGTGCGCAGTTTGCATTGTTGCATTCTCTTATCGGGTTGTTGATCTCGATAGATATATGAAAGTTTATCTATAAGCGATGACTGTTTCAGACAGAATCGTTCGAATATGGTTGCTAAGATATGTAAAAAAAGAACGAATGTTGTTAGAAAATAAAAGCGTGCGTTTAAGTTTGTTTTACCCTTAGCGATTTTTGTGTTCGGTCATATCTCTGTACTTATCGTCAATAAATTGGGGTTTTATACCTCCCAGGCTTTTCCCAAAATTTGTGTGTCTGTGTGTGTGTGTTTGTTTTAAATTTCTCGACTTTCTTCGCGTGTGACTAAAACAATGACAATGTCGCGCGGAAACAATTTACGATATACATCTGTATATAGTTGCGAATACTTTTTTTAAAGTATGTAACCTATATTATAGAAACAATACGACCATGAGGATCATTTAGTTATTCGATAATATTTCAAAAATATTATCGTAATTGCTTTTTAATCGGATGAATATATAGAATAAATTTCCAAAATATTACAAAAGACAAACGACACGCCATCTATCGATAAACTCTGCAACGTAAAAAACAACAATATTCATCTCTCATCTACCTAACGATTAAAAATCAACAAAATTTCAAAGTATCAACGCGAGCCGGTTCAAGGTTACATAAAACTCCTCTCTTTGCACCCTTACCTGACCCGCACGTCTCTTTCGCTCGTGAACTTAATTCTTACCTTTCGTTCAGCAAGGTAAGGCAAGCATTTCCTGCTCCGAGAGCGTTTCCTTTTTTTTTCTCACCTCTCTCTCACTCTCTCAACCGATCGTCTTTAACAAGATGAATGCGTTTTTCCGCGATATTAAAGCTTCATCACACACTACGTTCGAAACCAAAAAAACATTTTTTTTTTCATCAGCGTTCTGTGTGTGTGTGTGTTCTCTGGCGGAATGTGTTGACCCGTTAGATCGTATCTGAGGGTATAAGGGGGGCAATTTTCGCGCGTGGATCTAGTAATTTAATATACAAAGTAATGATCGAGCGGGTCTCGCGATAATAACGAGTCTCTCTTTCTTTCTCGCATATGGCGCAATGAATAATGACGTTTCTAATGTTTATTTTTCCTTTGCTTTGCTTTGAGCGTTCGCAAACTATTGGCCTCGGCGCAACAACGATATACTTGTACTTTCATTGGGGTATACACTTTTATTGCACAGTTAAGGAGTTATGGCGAGCTGGCGCGCGCAAAGCAAAGCAAAGCCAAGCAAAAGGCAACAGGCTCTTTTTGATTGTTGCACTTGCGCATTAGAATGCCAAGATTTATTTTACTCAATAAAATGTGCGATTTTGTTGGCGGAATATTAAACGCCGCGCGGCTATTATTTCTTTCCTGCGCTTTGGCTTGATTTTTTTTTGCGCGTTCGAGAGGTGATTTCTTTTTTTTTTTTTTTTTTATTTTATAACGAACTTTCCAATACTTTTTTGTTATTGGTCTTCAATTTGTGTTTCCCGTTGAAAGCTAATCGATTATACAAACATTTTTTTTGTGGGTAAGTTTCATTCACTTAGGTAACGAAATTTCTCAATTGATCTTTTACATCTCGAATTGGATAAACAAAAAAAGAAGTACACACGCATGAGATGCGCAAATCGCAGCTACCTGAATTCCGACGAATGTCTGCTATACAAACTTCTTGTTTCGAGTCAAGCAGCATCGTCTGAAACCAGCTATTATCCGCTACGAGGCTTGGAGAAAAATAAATGGCAAAGAAAAAAAAAACAAGGACTAAGCATTAATATATATTCAGAGCGAGTATATACATATAGAGAGAGAAGGAGAAGAATCGCTATTCTCGCGTATATGCCAATTATTCCCGTCCTTGCACGTGAAAAGAAGGGCTGCTGCATGCATACGCTGCCACAGAGTGCAACTTTCTTCGCGAGAGTCGACTTAGACGCGATTTAGCGTCTCCCTCTTTTTGCTCTTCTCCCTTCTTCTTCTTCTTCATTTTTTCTTCTTTGCTTGTTGTTGTTGCTGCTCTTACTCTCGTTCGTTCCTCCACGGAAAGAGAGAGTATCTGTGTGTGCAGCTGAAAAATAACCAGTTTCGCTCTTGGAACTGCATAATCTATACTTCGACCAATGGCTTTTTTTTTAATGTTGCGTAGTATCCTTGTTATATATACATAGATGAACATTTAACGAGCTTTACGGACTTTTTCGAGTTTTCTACTGTACTCTTCGTCGATCAATCCGTTATCGCTTGATTGATCTGATGACATGGAGGAATATCTTCATAATTAATATCCATGGTATAGCGCATGTAAATCGCTGGATTTATTTTTTTTTTTGGAAAGGCAGTGCGTGTAACGGGTTTCGATGTTAAAAAATTGCTGTTGCTAAAAAATACGTTTTCTATAGTTCCAAAAAGGATACACTCGATGGATTAGGAAACTACACTGTTCTTTCATTAATCGTCGATAAAAAGGTAATAAATGTTAAAAAAAAAAGAAACACAGTTAATAATATCTTCCGATGAAAGTACAGCGAGCAATGACCTCGTCAATTCACCAAAGTTCATAAAACTCTGTAAAACAACAAAAAGCATTATATCTCATTTTCAAACTTATACCTTTTGTTACACAACTCCTATGTAGCGATAATCAATAATTCAGACTTGCACTTCGCACAATAGTACATTACACTCGAAAAAGCCAAAAAAGAAAAAATAACACACACACACACACATTCGCAATCAAGATTCCTTTCGTGAGCGTGCACCCGCGTACTTTCTCTCTCTCTTGAAAACGCATGAAAAGAGTTCGTGTATGTGTATATAGACATGGGGTCAAATTTTCTACAAACGGTAGCCGTGCGGCGCACATTTGTATGGTTATATACAAATGTGTACGCTGAACTCTCGCGTGCCTTTCACCGAGTGTACGTGCGCGGGTGAGGGCATACGTACGCGCACACACACACACACACACACACACACACACACACACACACACACACACACACACACACACACACACACAC
>JAWWMK010018503.1:0-19228 GCA_035047105.1 Galeopsomyia nigrocyanea | reverse complement strand
TTTATTATGGAATTATTTATTATGGAATATATATTCCATAATAAATAATTCCACTTGGTGATTCTCATAAGCAAATACTTAGATTACAGATGAATCATTGCACACAGTAACCCTCATAATTAGATACTATAACTAGGACCTACCATCTCCAAATTGTAACCAAGTTTGCCTTTGGTCACACCCCCACTCTCGGTGTTCTAATTTAGATGAAAAATCAATTTGGCAATTCTCATAACCAGTTACTACAACCCTGCACAATAGAACCACTTATAAATAAAAACTCTGATCCCAATTGAATAGTCCCTGGTGATGCTATAATTCCGGCTGAATAATCCATCCAACCAACTTTTATAACCAGGTACAATATTTTTAGTTGAATAATTCAAACTGGACATTTTAATAATCATATATTTTAATTCAGGATGAATAAATTTAATAACCAGGTACTTTAGATACAACTTGAATAAAAAGTTCTTTACCCCTACATTTGATCCAGATTGTATCTAGATTGGACTTTGGCCACTCCCACTCACAATTTTATGTAGTCCCGGATAGTAAAACTCACCATTCAACTTCCATAATCAGGCTCTATAATTCCGGATGAATAAATCCACCTGGTTATTCTTAAACCATATACTGTAATAAGAATAAGTATTCAAAGTGTATTTATAGTACCCCGTTATGTGATTCATCTATGTTCATTCATCTGTGATAAACGATTAGATAAATATTTAAGAATTTCAGCAGCTGGCAGTTCTATAGTTGTGCAAACACCAGAGAATTCTTCAAACCTTTTCGTAATAGGTTTTAGCCTGGGTTTAACTTGGGTAATGACTTTTCAATCTACTCGGTTCCTATCACCACTAAGTAGCGCGTCCTCAGGTTGCGGATAGAGGAATGGACCCTGAGGTTAAACATTCCTGAGGTTAACTGCCAAGGCAGTCGTGGACAGCCGATAGGAAGGTCGTGGGTTAGGCAAGCCTACATCTGTAAAACAAATCGGTACATGACAGCCACTTTTTTGGAAAGCTCCTCCATACTGCTTCAACGCAGTAGGTGAAACTTACCAAACTGAGGCTTAGCGTATACTTGCCTACATACACTACCCGGAACCAAATCTGAAACCTCCAGAAGAGTTGGGCGCACTTCTGGAAAAATAGCCCAAAAAAATAAATATGAAAGGTAAAACAAATAAGGGAAAAGTTGTCAGTCTAGGGAATCGGAGGCCCAAGGCTCGGCGGCTGGCCAGGGTGGCAAATCAGGCCCTCAGGCGTCTACATCATGCTACTGCAGTCCTGCATCAGTGGATTACTTGGCTGGTGCATCAGGGTTAAATGCTACAAGCAGCGGAGGTTCTGTCGGCTGTGTGGATCGGAGGACTAGACTACCGCAGTCGGCGGTACAGAAGCTTGAGTGCCCCTCGACACCTCCCATTGTGGCCTGCGTTCCCCCGACCCAGACTTCGAACGGCATCCATTCTTTTTGTCCGAAAATCCCCCGCGTTCGACTTACCCGTTGCGACACCGTTTTAGAAGCGTTAAAATTAAGAATGTCCCGGCAAGTTAAATGAACGCGTTGTGATATGACACTGCAACGTTACCTACGGAAAATCCCAATTCACATTAAGCTGGCCGCAGTAAATGGGAAAGGACACAGGGCGGCTATAGAGGTCGTTAACAAAAATCGAAAACAAAAACAAACAATCAACCGTAAAAACCTATAAGGGTGGGCACTTGAAATGTTCTTAGTTTGAATATCGGAAGATACAATGAACTTATTAAGAAAGCAAAGGTATATGATATCGATTTAATCGCACTTCAGGAAACTCGCTGGTCAAATGAGGGTATTTTTTCGAAGGACAATTATACGATTCGGTATGGGGGTGCTAAGGGACACTCGCTAGGGACTGGCTTTCGTATTAACAAACGAATTTTACATGCGGTTACCGCTGTAAAATTTATTAATGACCGGTTGTCATATATTGTGCTTAAAAGTAATTTCTACAAGCAGGTGTAATGTACTAATGTACATTATGCATTCTTATTTCGAGACATGATAAGTGAAAGTATTTCTTTATAAACTCCCAACGGCGGAATTTGATAGTATCCCGCTGCACGCGTAACTCCCAACTCCTACTATTCCTTTCTTTTCCCACTTCTAGTATGAGAAGCTCTAAGCCATATGACCACACGCCTCGCTACACGCATGACCTCCTTAAGCTTGGCGCGTGGAGCTCTAAGCCTCATGACTCATCCGGCACTCTGATCACCTCCCACTACACGCGCAACCTCCATATGCTGTTGCCGCATTAGAATGGAGTTCTAGGCTCAAGGTAACAGTCTAATGCCACTGCTGAAATCTCTTATTATTCACGGCCGACAAAATTCAGATTAAAGCAAAGGAAACCGAACTAATTACTGATCCACAAAAAAATGCGTGCCGCATTAGAGCCGAAATTATCCGTGGGCATTACACACTCCGAGGTCGCACGCTTCCATCAAGAAGGACCTATCTCAATTACGCTAGAGAAGAATAACACGCTGGAAGATATCAGTAAAACAATCATAAAGAAAAAAAACTAAGAGCATCCGAAAATTAAAAGCCAATCCCACCGACTCTCCTTTTAACCTTCTGGAAAATTCCACTTTTAACTTACCGAACGCCCAAAATTGGAGTTGCGCGTGGGGCAAAAAGAGTATAAAAATCATGTCTCGAAGTCGCAAGGTATACAGTACGCCGAAGGCTATAAGCGAGCAAGGGTCGACAGTTAGTCGCCAGCCGAGTGAGAAATCGTACTTATTGTTAGAGAGTGTGTGTGAGAGTACCGAAACCGAAGGCCAGGGCATTTATAAATAAACCAAAAACCAAGATATTCCTTGCGTCATTTATTTGTTCATCCACGCACCAGTCAACTATATCTAGACCAAAACCAGGGTAAGAAGTCAAACTATATAAAATTGTGACTGCACTTTCCTATGCTGATAGATTGCACTTCGCACTAGCTTATACGGTAATGCGGTTCGGCATCGAAAATCTCACTTAACGCGTTCACTCTATTGTCGCCGTCAATTCCTCGTAGATCGTCGCGATAATCAAACACCCCGATTTATATATATATATATATATATATGAGTATCGGCGTGTTTACTTAAACATCCTTAGCGGAAATCGGCTCGCGACTTTTACGGCAAACAGAACTCAAGCAGGGATATAACACAGGTCATAATTAACGTCCATTGCCTACCGAGGACAAGGATGAAGATACTAAGGAACTTTTTTATGAAACGATTGAGCAAGTCTTCGATAAGTTTCCTGCGTATAGTACAAAAATAATATTAGGAGATTTCAACGCAAAGATTGGCAAAGAAACAATGTATAGGCCGATAATAGGGACGGAAAGTTTGCATGACGTCACTAATGATAAAGGAACCAGAGTTATCAATTTTGCAGCATCAAAGAACCTAATTATCAAAAGCACATATTTTAAACATAAAAATATCCACAAGGCCACCTGGACATCCCCAGATGGTGCCACGCATAATCAAATAGACCACGTATTAGTAGATAAACGACGTCATACAAACATTCTTGATGTAAGTTCATACAGGGGAGCGGATCTAAATTCGGATCATGTTCTCGTAATAGTAAAACTAAGATTCAAATTATCTCTAAGCAAGAAATCTAATCGCTCAGGGTCAGCGGTCCGATTCAATATAGATAAATTGAAAACATTATCGGAGGCATTAAAGTATCAGATAGAGATTTCTAACAGGTTCGAAGCCCTTCAAGATCAAAGAGATAATAGCAATAGTAGTGATAATGATGAGGAGGATCCGAAAATCCTATAGGGCAATATACAAGATACAATAAAAACGGCTGCGAAACTTACTATAGGTATTAAGAAACCGACTAAAAGCAAACCATGGTTCGACAATGAATGCGAACTTTGGTTTGAAAAACGAACGAAAGCCAAATTAATTAGTTTTCAAAATGACAAAGCTGAAATACAAAGGGAGTATCACGAGATTAGGAAAAGTACAAGTAGACTCTACAGACGTAAAAAGAGGGAGTGGGAAAAGAATAAAATATTAGATATAGAAGCACATAGAAAACAAAATAATTTCCATGAGTTGTACCAGAGAATTAATTCTATAAGAAAAGGTTTTCAAAGTAGAACGGAAATAATCAAGGATGAAAATGGAAATTTTGTAGCGGATACAACTGAAAGTCTAACACTATGAAAAAACTATTTTGGCAAGTTCCTGAACGTACGAGAAACTTCCGTTGAAGGTAATCCCGGCGAAATCCATACTTGCGATCTCCAAATTGATGAACCCAGCGATAGAGAAATAGAATCAGCCATTAAGAAACTGAAAAATAAAAAAGCTGCAGGTATCGACGACTTGCCGCGTGAGTTATTAAAAGGCCCATTCTACGCTATTACGATCAGGATGAAGGGTGTAGGTGAACGATTTTCTTGACACTTGGTACAATTATTGTCTATATGGTAAGGAACATCTGTATGGATTTTTAAGTCATTATGATAATTATATAAAAAAATATAGACAACTAAAAATTTTTGAAAATTTTTTTTCACAAATTCATATCTCCTTAACCGTTAAAGCTATCGATGCCGACTTTATTTGAAAATGCGCGTAAAATCATAAACTTTTAAAGTACTATTGCAAAAATAGCTTTAAATAATTTTTCTGGAAGTTATTAACTTTTTTTGTAAACAAATGGCTATATCTCAAAAAGTGTTATTTTCATTTCAAAATTTCTTGCACCATTGGATTCCTTGGCCAATTTTCTATAAGAATCAGCATCAAAATTGACCGACCAGTAATTAGGAACGGTACAGCGAGCGTTCCCCTGCAGCGTGGCGCGGCGCGGCTAAGCCGAGAGTAGCCCGAGCGTCCCAGCCGGCCGGCCGCTGCCTTACCTGCCTGATTTGATAGGCAGTATTGAATGCGTTTTGCACACTTGCTCGATAATAATTAATTCAAATCCAGACACAGCGAAGTCTTTTAATATATTATGCAGCAAATATTACAAAGAATTTTTCATTTACTAAGAAAAGTGTCAAATCTACTAGCTGGTACTGATTTTTGATACATTTTCCGCCTTGCGTTTGACGGGCTGGAGACTATGAATTTTAATTGCAGCTACATTCGCAATGCTTTTGTTTATTCTTGCTCATTTTATTAGTTTTTATGAATTTTTTATAAAATATTTCAATATACTTTTTTTATTTGTCAATTAATTTTTTGTGATACTGTGTACTAAAATATCTGAAGAGTGGAACAAACTTTTTAATTGGATTTTTCTACAAAAATATTCGAAAAACTGTCATCTATGCATGAAACTGATGCGTGCTTCATTTCTTTATTCCTTTAATAACCTAAATTTGTATAAATATTAAAAAAATTATGCTCAAGTAAATTCAGGTTATAAAATGAATAAAAAAAAAATACGCATCAGTTTTATTTGCATAGATGACAGTTTTCTGAATATTTTTTTCAGCATTATTCGTCTGGAACAAGGGATACCGTCTGTTCCGAGCGACGAAACTTGTCATGAAAGTTCATTAAACCTCCGACTATCTATCTATGATAAAAAAAATCATCGGAAAGTACGATTTCAATGTTATTATCTCGACTTTCTTGGAAAATTTCAGTCACGACGACTTAATTTCTTTATTTATAAAAGAAATTTTTCATTCCGAAGGCTCAAACCTTCCTCGGATGTTCCTTACGATAATAGTGACCTTTCCCAACTATAAAAGCTGCAAAAAAGTGATGCTCTGGTTTCGCTGGATTTCCAACAATGTGTTCTTCAGACTCAACGGTAAAATCGGTGCTAGCCAGTAGACTTGACATTTTTCTTAGTAAATGAAACATTCTTTGAAATATTTGCTGTATAATATATTACAACACTATACTTTATCTAGATTTGGAGTCATCATTATCGAGTAAGTGTTCAGAACGCATTCAATACTGCCTATCAATTTTCGGAATATTTTTGTAGAAAAATCGAATTAAAAAGTTTTTTCCAATCTTCAGATTTTAGTACACAGTATCTCATAAAAAATTAATTGACAAATAAAAAAAGTATATTGAAATATTTTATAAAAAATTCATAAAAAATAATGAAATGAGCCAGAATAAATAAGAACATTGCGAATGTAGCTGCAATTAAAATTCATAGTCTCCAGCCCGTCAAACGCAAGGCAGAAAATGTATCAAGAATCAGTACCAGCTAGTAGATTTGACATTTTTCTTAGTAAATGAAAAATTCTTTGTAATATTTGCTGCATAATATATTAAAAGACTTCGCTGTATCTGGATTTGAAGTAATCATTATCGAGTAAGTGTGCAAATCGCATTCAATACTGCCTATCAAATCGGGCAGGTAAGGCAGCGGCCGGCCGGCCGGGACGCTCGGGCGACTCTCGGCTTAGCCGCGCCGCGCCGCGCGGCAAGAGAACGCTCAATATCATCGCTCACTGTATCGTTTTTAATTACTGGTCGGTCAATTTTAATCCTGATTCTTATAGGAAATTGGCCAAGGAATCCAATGGTGCAAGAAATTTTGAAATAAAAATAACACTTTTTGAGATATAGCCATTTGTTTACAAAAAAAAGTTAATAACTTTCAGAAAAATTATTTGAAGCTATTTTTGCAATAGTACTTTAAAAGTTTATGATTTTACGCGTATTTTAAAATAAACTCGGCACCGATAGCTTCAACGGTTGCGGAGATATGAATTTGTGAAAAAAATTTATCAAAAATTTAATTATCCATATTTTTTGATATAATTATCATAATGACTTAAAAATGCATACAGATGTTTCTTACCATATAGACAATAATCGTACCAAGTTTCAAGAAAATCGGTCACCTATATGCCACCCTTCAGCCTGATTGTAATAGCGTAGAATGGGCCAAAAAACGAGGGCCCGTGTCTCACAAAACAAATTTGTAAATTAATACGCGCAATTTGGAAAGCAGAACGCATACCAGAGGAATGCGATACTTCTATTATTATACCAATTTACAAAAAAGGAGATAAGACAGACTGTAATAACTACCAGGGAATCTTGGTTGTCCGTACTTGCTATAAGATCCTATCCAATGTCATCTTAGCTAGACTAACCCCTTTTGCGGAGGAAATCATTGGAGATGACCAGTGTGGATTCCGCCGTGACCGATCTACAAGCGATCAAATGTTTACGATAAGGCAACTACTAGATAGGCGATACTATAGGCGATTTCTTTAAATGGGAATTCAATACACCAGTTATTTATCGATTTCAAAAAAGCCTACGATTCGATTATACGCGCACGAATGATCTGGATTCTTGAGTTCTTAGGTATACCAAAGAAATTAGTTAAGTTAATCAAAATCTACCTGAGTGGCAGTAAAGGCAGAATACGAGTGGGGGGAAGTTTATCTAAAAAATTTTCTATTCTTGATGGCTTGAAACAGGGGGATGCACTCTCCTGCATCCTTTTCAATTTAGTCTTAGAATACGTAGTTAGACAGGCTCAAGCAAATCTAACCGGTTCTACTCTCAATGGAATAATACAAATTTTGGGATACGCGGATGATCTCGACCTACTTGAAAACGATACAGAAACGGTTGCCAAAAATGCGGAAATCCTCATTACAAAGGCGAAAGAGATCGGCTTGGAAATTAGTGAATCGAAAACGAAATATATGGTAGCGGATAGGTCTGGGCGGAGTGACAAGGGGGATAAATTAACGGTGGAAAATATCGAATTTGAAAAAGTTGATGAATTTAAGTAATTGGGAACTATTATAACAAGCGATAATAACATTAAAATGGAAATCAACAAACGGTTGTACGAACGGAATGGTTGCTACTGGGCCACAAACAAGCTACTAAAATCACGATTGCTATCTCGTAACATGAAAGCAAGAATCTGTAAAACAATAATAATGCCTATTATCATGTATGGGTATAAAACTTGGGCGCTGACAAATCGAGAGGAAAATAGGTTAAGAGTTTTCGAGAACAAATTACTTAGAAAAATCTATGGGCCGAAAAGGGACGAAGAAACTGGTGAATGGAGGAAACTGCATAATGATGAGTTATATGCCCTATATGACTCATCTAATGTTAATAGAGTAATGAAAGCACGTAAATTAAGATGGGCGGGACACGTAGCTAGAAAGGGCGACGAAATAACAGCCGAGCGAGTTCTGAGGGGTCAACCAACTAGTACGAGGTCTTTAGGCAGACCAAGAAATAGATGGGAGAAAAATGTTAGAGGTGATTTAAATAATTTAGGGTATAATGGCGCACTTTGGATGGAAGATGCTCAAGATAGAGAGGTTTGACGGTCTCGGGTAGATGAAGCCATGAATTTTCGAGTTCCTAAGGCTAACTACTAATAATAATAATAATGACTTTTCAATATCCAAGACCGATAATTGCTAAATTCCTAAATACTATAATGAAATTATACTTGTCTTCTCCTTTAACGTACAAACTGGCTCAAACTGCGTTTGCGAATTATGTGTGTAATGTACATGTACTCACGAATCGCTATAATAGTCGGATATAAATTATTTGGTTATGCGATTTGGATATGGTATTTAGTTATGAGAGTTACTAATTAGGTTTATTCTCCTGAGATTATAGTATGTGGTTATGAGTTACGAAGTAGGTCAACCGTCTGGGATTAGGATACCATCTATCTACAATATGCGGATGTAGATGCATGAAGACGACTTATCCAAGGTGCATTTATAGTACCTGGTAATTAGAGTTTCTTGGAGGGATTATGCCAGTTACTAGAAGGCTTTAATGACCCAGAATTATGATACGTGATTCTATTATTAATTAGGCAGAATTACAGATCCGATGTGTATTCACCTTGATATTAGGGCTATCGTTGGGATTTTTTATTCGGGACTTATAGTACCTGGTTATAAGGGCTTCTAAAAGGGATTATCAAATTTACTAAGTAGAATATTCATCCGAAATTATGGTACCTTGGTATAACTGTTACCAACTGAGATTATTCGTCAGGGGTTATACTGTTGCCGGTTTTTTTATCTGAGATTACATGACCTGTTGGAAGAGTAGTTTTGTATTATTTGTGATTATAGTATTTGGTTATTAGTATTACCGTGTGCGATTATTCATCCGCGATTATAGGTTATTACACTATGGTAAACATTCTTGTAGGAAAAAAAATACATTAAAATTTACCATATTTTAATGATATACAAATTAGTTGATTCCATCATATTTTCCAGTACTTAAATAATATTATAGCATGGTTTACCATAAAACTTACAATCGGTTCATATTTTCCATTCCACTATGCAATATTGTCAAATAAAGTCAAATGACTTTTTTCAGTTTGTGATATTAGCAGTTTATTCTCCTTGGTGTCCGGTGTTACGGTCACGCGTTCCGGTTTCGGTTACGTTCGGATGACTTTGCAATTTTCATTTTTGGGGCCCTCGTTACCTGCAAGCCCATTTATTTGTAAAAAAAAACTAGGTTAGCTTATATGATTTTTGTAAAAAAATGTGTTAGCCTATATAAGCGAGGACCCCTTTGCATTTGACCTAAAAATGACTTTTCCTTATAACTGAGAATTGAGTTCTATGTGTTCAAAGAAGCCTTTGTATACTGGTAAAAAGTTCCCAGCTCCCCAGGAAAATCACTCCGTCTGTGCAGAATCCACATTTTTCCTACGATCACTACTTTGCTTTCCAAAAATACATGTTATTATTGATTATTATTATTAATATGAACTAAATTATATCTACGTCATCGATGACAGAAATTAAGGACCCATTTTATTCCCGAATCGATATATAACTATTCAACCTTTTTCTGACCATTTATATTCGGCTATTTCGATAAAAATCGATAATATCGACATCTAACGCTCCACATCTATACCCAAACTACTAACAATCATGCAATTAATAATATCTGCGTGTTCTATGACATAAAATGTAGGACTCTTTTTATTTCCGAATCGAGATATAACTTTTCAACCATTTTATTAACATTTATATGCGTCTATTTCGATAAAAATCAATAATACTGACCTCTAACGCCCCACATCTAAACCTAAACTACTAACAACCATGAAATAAATCACATTTACGTCCTCTATGACGTAAAATGATGGACACTTTTCAGTCCCGCATCGATATATAATTATTCAACCTTTTTATGACCATTTATATTCGGCTATTTCAATAAAAATCGATAATATCGACCTCTAACGCCCCACATCTAGACCTAAACTACTAACAACAATTAAATAAATCACATCTGCGTCTTCTAGGATATAACATCAAGGGTCTTTTTTATTCCCGAATCGACACATAACTATTCAACCTTTTTATGACCATTTATATTCGGCTATATCGATAAGAATCAATAATATCGACCTCTAACGCTTCATATATATACCTAAACTACTAATAACGATGAAATAAATCATATCGACCCCCTCTCTAAAGTAAAATGAAGGATTCTTTTAATTCCTGAATCGATATATAACTACTCAACCTTTTTATGACCATTTATATTCGGCTATTTCAATAAAAATCGATAATATCGACCTCTAACGCCCCACATCTATACCTAAACTACTAACAACAATTAAATAAATCACATCTGCGTCTTCTAGGATGTAAAATAAAGGATCTTTCTTAATCCCGAATCGATACATAACTATTCAACCTTTTTATGACCATTTATATTCGGCTGTTTACATAAAATTCGATAATATCGACCTCTAACGCCCCACATCTATACCTAAACTACTAACAACAATTAAATAAATCACATCTGCGTCTTCTAGGATGTAAAATAAAGGACCTTTCTTAATCCCGAATCGATACATAACTATTCAACCTTTTTATGACCATTTATTTTCGGATATTTCAATAAAATTCGATAATATCGACCTCTAGCTCCCCACATCTATACCCAAACTACTAACAAACATGAAATATAACATATCTACATCTTCTCTGATGTAAAATAAAGGACTTTTCTTAATCCCGAATCGATACATAACTATTCAATCTTTTTATGACCATTTATATTCGGCTATTTACATAAAATTCGGTAATATCGATCTCTAACGCCCCACATCTATACCTAAACTACTAACAACCATGAAATAAATCATATCTACGTCTTCTATGACATAAAATGAAGTACCCTTTTGATTTCCTAATCGATACATAACTATTAAACCTTTTTATGACCATTTGTATTCGGCTATTTCAATAAAAATCGATAATATCGACAGCGAACGGCCCATATCTATACCTAAACTACTAACAACCATGAAATAAATCATATATGCGTCTTCTATGAAGTAAAATAAAGGATGTTTTTCTTACCGAATAAATATATAACTATTCAACCTTTTTATGACCATTTATATTCTGCTATTTCGATAAAAATCAATAATATCGACCTCCAACGCTCCATATCTATACTCAAACTACTAACAAACATGAAATAAAGCATATCTACCTTCTCTGATGTAAAATGGAGGACCATTTTTATTCCTGAATCGATATATAACTATTCAACCTTTTTATGACCATTTAGATTCGGCTATTTTGATAAAAATCAATAATATCGACCTCTAACGCCCCAAATCTATACCTAAACTACTAACAACCATGAAATAAATCATATCTACTTCTTTTATGTCGTAAAATGAAGGACTCTTTTCATTCCCGAATCGATATATAAATATTCAATCTTTTTATGACCATTTATATTCGACTATTTCAGTAAAAATCGATAATATTGACCTCTAACGCCCCACATCTATAACTAAACTACTAACAAACATGAGATAAACCATATCTTTGTCTTCTATGCCATAAAATAAAGGATCTTTTTTATTCCCGAATCGAGATATAACTATTCAACAATTTTATTACCATTTATATTCGTCTATTTAAATAAAAATCGATAATATCGACCTCTAACGCCCATCGTCTGTATCTTAATTAGTAACAACCATGAAATAAATTATATCTATGTCTTCTATGACGTAAAATGAAGGAAGTTTTATTTTTATTAAAAAATTTCTATATAGTTTCCAACCAAAACTTATAAAAGTCACAACTAAAATGTTTTCTTATGAAAGAGCCTTGGATAATAAATTAGTATGGAAACGAGGGCCCTTGCGAAAATTAAAACGTTTCGCTTTTGCGATTTTCTTTTTTTTTAATCACGAATATGAAAGCGCATGTATACGTTAGTTTGAGTTTATAATGAGACATCAAACCGACTTTCTATAACATTTATATATTAATATTTTTGTACAAATATATGTCTAATAGAAGTTACTAAATTCGAAATATTCGGAAATATATTCGAATGAACTCAATATTTGCATAATAAAGGTAACGATAATGTAGTCTTATTGATCTTTATTAACCTGTGTATTATTAGTATAAAGATACGAAATTTTTGTAGGCTTTCAATTATAAATTTATTGTAAAATTTATAATAGTACTTTAATTGTTTATTTATTATAGTGTTAAAAAAAGCTTTCGATGCATTTGACCACGAAAAGAAAGGTTGTATAGGCACCGACATGGTAGGAACTATTTTGAGTATGCTTGGATATGAACTTAGCGAAGCTACTTTGAACGAAATCATTGCTGAGGTTGATGAAGATGGTACGTAAATAATTTATAATTTCTTAAATTTCCCATTCTCAAATTAAGAATATCAAAGTCTCATCATTTATTTTTCTGAGATATATTTTAATTTTATTAAAAAACTAACTCAAAATTATCTCGTAACATTAGTTTTGTCAGCTTTATGTTTATAGAATATGTATCCCATCAGTCCGTAATGGAAATATGTTGAGGATAATTCGTTAAAAAAACGATATAGAAAAAATTTAAAAAATAATCAACAGAAAGAACTATTTCCATGCTAAACATATGAGTTGGGATATCGAGATTTCACTCCATACCCCGGAGAACGGATTTTGCTCAAGCTTGGTCAGTGACCTTCTTTTGTATAAAATGTAACGTGGTATTTGGATTATTACCCGATGTTACTATTATTTATTGAGAAATTCCGGTGCGGGGAGACTGTTTATTCCCGTCGCCGATTTAGGCAGAGTTGTAAGAGGAAATTAGGAAGGAGAATGACGCAGGCACTCAAATAACACTCAACTGACAATCGATATATATTTCACACACTTTATTAACTAGATAACAATAAAACGATAAGTAAACCTATTCACTCACACGCACATACGCATTCCACTTTCATAGGCGAGATGCGACGGCGTCTCAGTCACAAATTCACGCGCAAGGACTCGAAGTCCTGCAGCAACTACACAGCGAGAACTCTAAGTTCTGCAGCCACTGACACCCTCGACTTCGAGCAAGCTCGTCGTCACTGCACGCGACACGACCCCGAGAACCCAACGAACGACCGGTTACTTACTACATACCGTAAGTGGAGAGCGTGTCCGCGGCTTCAGC
This sequence comes from Galeopsomyia nigrocyanea, assembly GCA_035047105.1. NCBI lineage: Eukaryota > Metazoa > Arthropoda > Insecta > Hymenoptera > Eulophidae > Galeopsomyia > Galeopsomyia nigrocyanea. Next base: position 5,691 of record JAWWMK010018503.1, on the reverse strand, counting down.
TGTTGATTCGGGTACCCTCTTGAGTGACCTGATCACGTCTTCTTCCTCAGCTAGCCTTTTCGCCTCTCAGTCGGATCTTCTCTTCTAGGATTCACGCGCGAGACCGCGGGCAAAAGGTGTTGTCCGAGAGCAGCGCGTTTTGCTCGAAACTAGCGGAGACTCATCTCTCTCTCTCTCTCTCGCCCCACTCATGGGCCCCCGGCGGCTCGCGCTATCTCTCTCACTCTCATGCTACGCAGGGCACTCGCATACACACTCTCGCTCTCTCCCGTTCTTCGCTACGTTGGGCTCCGACGAATCGCAGTCGCGCACGCGGCGACTCTCGCTGTCTCTCTTTCTCTCTCCTTGCTCGCAGCCTGGCTTGGGCCTGGCCCATCGTCGGCGTTGCTTCTCCCTCTCTTTCGGTCTCTTATCTGGTTGGCTTCTCGGGCATCTCGGCCGTCGCTCGGGGTACCTCAGAAAAACACATCGGCGATCAGGCTACCGCGAAATGCAAATGTAGCCAATCACCGATGCCTACAGACGAGAGAGCGAGGTCGAGCATACGAGAGTTTATTCTCTCGTCACAAAAAATAAAAGTCTCTCGAAGGATTCGAACCCATGGGCTTTTATTCGGGAGTTATTTGGCCTTATATCTGATATATTGAAAAATAGAGTCCCTTTTAAAATGAAAGTAACTCTTAAATATTGAGTCTACCGAAATTTTAGAGTTACCAACAGAACGACCAATAGATCTCGATCAAATCCTAATAAAAAAAAAGTTGTATCGATGTGAATTTTCCAATCAAGATACCTAATAAAATTAACTAAACCCCGAAAGTATAGGATTGTTATAGCAATCTTTATTGCAACAGGATTTATGAACGGATTGAAATCTTTTCACAAATTTTTTTTAATAGAAATTGATATCGTCTTTTTATTGGTGACTCTGAAATTCCAATAGACTCAATATTTCCAAAGTTATTTTGATTTGGAGAGGGACTTTATTTTTCAATATATTAGCTATAATGCACAATAATTCTCGAAGAGAGGCTTTCAAGGGATTTTCAATTCCATGCAAAAGAAGGTCAGTGACCAAGTTCAAACAAAATCCATGACCGGGAGTGTTGGTCCTTCCCTTGTAAGATGGTCGTTTTTCTTCACCTGTTTCCAAGGGCCACTTTTGAAACATCTGATTATCATGAGATACTCATAAATTTTCAGTTAGTGCCAATACTTACCGTATTTAACTTTTCGGCCTAGGCGGCCGTATTCGGGTTTTTTCGTGCAGAGGGCACTCAATGGGTATATAGGTGGCGTACGCGCGAGGAGCTCCCCGGCTGTATTAGCGGCTGATACAGCCTAGGAGGAAGCGGAAGTGCGAGGCTCCTCGGCTGCTTTCGGTTCAATACAGTCTAGGAGCCATCGTACTGCGACCGAGTACGGCGCACGAATGTTTTTGGATAGAACAGTAGATGCTGCAGTCGCAATGTAGAGTGCAGTCTGTGCCGGTTCAATCAAAATTCAATCTCCGTTAGTGTTGTGTGCAATTTCGCATTTGTATGAATTTTGTTATAACAGAAAGAGATTAGCTCTAGAAAAATGAACATGAGTGATAGTGATGATGGAAAAAATATCAATCAAAATGAACATAACGCCGTGGTAATATGGATAACCTCCAAAATCACAATGCACAGATTGGCGATGCGATCGTGCAAATCACGATGCCGAGAATGCCGAGATTGATAATCGTGCAAATGAATTTTGTGATTGTTTATTTAAACATTGACTTATTTTATGACAGTTTATTTTAAAAAAATCTAGGCACTTTACAAACAAGTAGCTTTAATTAACTAAAATCCAAATGAAAAATGTTCGTTATTTTTTAAGCTAAGAATAGTGAAAATTATTAGACTAAAAACTCAGTATCTGTGACAATGTTTTCAACGATATGTTCTTTATTGTTTGTAAGCTGTTAGAAAATAAATCAAATAACCGGATTAACTGCTTATAGTTGCGTCGTACACCACCTATTTACCCATTGATTGCCACCTGCACCAAAAAACCCTCATACGGCCTTGCCAAGGCCAAAAAATTTTTTAAGCACCACAGGCGGCCACAGTGCGAGTGGCTGAGGAGGTTATGTATGTAGCGCGGGGTATAAGAGCCTCGGCTTCGCCTCGGCCTTATACTATCCCGCGCTACAAACATAGTCTCCTCAGCCGTACTCGCACTGTTGCCGCCTAAGGTACATAAATAACTAATTTATAGCTGAGCTTTCAACAATTGCCGTACGACTGCTACGGCAACAAACTGGTGAAATTTGGCTAAATTTTTCAGAAATAATCCCAGTTTTACCACCAAAAGTTCCGGTACCACCAAAAGTAGACGGTCAACGGCTTTGAATGCCAATTTTGATGTCATTGATATTTCATCCCATATTAGTACTTGTACTCCCCCATGGCGTTGCACCTTTATAATTTGAATTTATACTACCGAATATGGTATCTGTGATAGATAGTGATAATTTGAATTTAGAGAGTACGCTATTGTATTGGTTATTAAATCTAATTTTAATCATAAGTTATCGATAATGTTCGCGTTATTAGGAAATGTTATTTGATTATCATTCATATCCACATTTTCGATAACTTCAGGTAAACCAAAGTTACTTATGACCACGAACGACTATGAACTAAATTCTTACTACAATATCTTTAGTGCTAAATTTGTATCTGTTTTCGCCGTTTGCTTTTCAGATCGTAGCTTATGATCGTTGTTATACGAGTGCCTTCTTACCATACAAAGGCGAGCCGTGCAATCGGCTCTAGCCCAAGGCGTCGCATAAACAATTATTTCATTTGGGGATTGAGAGGCAAAATGCTCCATCAGCATCGGCGACGATGGGCTGCTCGTCGCCTCGAATCTACACTGCCAGCTGTAATTGTATTTGAGAAAATTCGGGAGTTGGATTTTCATAAATCAATACACAGTTCGTTTATGCTGTAACTCATTATTTTATATTCTCTTATTTTACAAAAATAGATAAGCGCATTGTTAAACTTACGTATGACTTCGCGTATTACATAAGTATTCTAATGACTTGCTAGTTACGGAAACAATTGTAATAGCGTATCTAATATTAAAATGACCGTTGCGGATTTATACGCATCAGCCACGCCGCGTGGCGTTTTCCATGCAATTGAACGCACTGGAAAACTAGACCTTAATTTTATGAAAGGAATATTTATTGTAGCAATAATGAAATGTTCAAACCGTAGAAACGAAAAAGAGACAGAATAGCCGTGGCCTTAGTGGCTCGCCGAAGATGCCGTGCGGATAAAACGCACAGGCATCCCGCCGGAACGCACGAGTGGCATTCGATGAAAAAGGAAAAGCGAGAGAACAGTTCGCCTAATTCTTTCTCTCGCACGAACGCTCCCCCTATCGCGCCTACTCTCTCTCTCGCTTCCGACTAGGCACGTGAGTGCGGATATGCCGGACTCGCGCGCTTTACTCTCTCTGTCCTTTTCTCTCTCTCTCTCGCTCGCTCAGTCTGTCTTCTCCTTCGCTGGTCGTGCTGCTGCCGCCAAAGTCTTGGAGAGGGGCACACTCGGCGCTGCAGTAGGGTGTCCACCTTGAAACAAACGGTAACGTTGAGCATGTGAATCGTAAGTGATTTACATATGTGCTCGACGTTGGCACCCGCGGGCAGAGACTCGGAGGAGAGAGAGAGGTGGACAGAGCCGGCTACTAAATAGCCTGCGCCCTCGTCACATCGTGAGAGTGCTCCGGCGATTTTTTGCGGAAAATTTTACACGTGCTGATTAATTGAAATTTACAGTTGTGCGAGTGAGCGGTTTTAGAAATGAATTGATGCACCAATTAAATAACTTAGTCTTTATTCTTGTCGTTGAATATATTTACAGATTGAAATTTAGAATTGATTATTACGGTTGATTTTCGTTGAAAATGAGAACGTGGCAAAGTCGCGCACACGCACCGCAGAGTCAAGCGAGAAAGAAGGAGGAGAGGTCAGCGCGCAAGGTTTTTATACTCGGCGCTACCGCTGCCGAAAATTGGCAAAGTGGGAGAGTGGCCGGTGGTTGGCCTTTTCGAATAGACGAATGGCGCGGCCATTTCAAAAAACAGAAAGACGACGGGCTCGCTGGTACATGACGTCAGCGGGCCCAACATCCCGCCCGCCTCGTTGCAAGGAGGCGACGATGATGAAAATAAAGGAGGAAAGAAGGAGCAAAAGAGGTAAAGCTAAAGTTAGAAAAGAGCGTCATATCAGTAGATGTAGGATGAGAAAAAAGCTTGGACGAAAGCTCGATCTTCGTTCTCGTCTTTTTCTCCTTCGTCTTCTTCTTCATCTTCTTCTAAGCGAGCAGCTTCGGGCGCGCTACCGCCCGCAGTGGAAACATCAGGGCCGCCCGCCATGAAAGGATCGGCCTCGTTGGCGGCAGTAGGCAGCGGGAGGCGTGTGAGCTTGGTGAGCGGGAGTTCGAAGGTCGAAGAAGCCGTTTTGAGCGAGGCTATTCGAGGAAGGCCATCTCGAGCGTAGCGCAGCTCCAGAACACGAGCTAATGGCCACTTCGCTGGAGGCAAAGATCTATCGGTGATGAGCACCAGGTCGCCCGGCTTGAAATAGGAATTGACGGAAAGCCACTTTAACCTCAGCTGGTACTCATAGATCACCTCTTTATGTCAGCGCCGCCAGAAGTGATTGCGCATGAAAGTGACAAGCCAATAGTGGGGAAAATCTGCAACAAGCGAAGTGAGATCGATGGGCTCGAGTAGAGCCGTGAGAGCAGTGCCGATGAGGAAGTGGCCTGGAATGAGCGCGCTGAGATCGTCCGGATTGCTGCCAAGAGGGCTGATGGGCCGTGAGTTGAGGCATGCCTCGATTGGGACCGTGAGCGTGAAGAACTCCTCGAAGATCAACGTGGCATCGCCAAGGACTCGGCTCAAGTTGTGCTTGAAAGACATGACGCCAGCTTTCCACAAGCCGCCGAAGTGAGGCGCACGAGGAGGAATGAACTTCCAAGTTATTCCGTCGTTCGCCAGCGCTGCTACGATGCCTCTACTGAAAGTAGTAGCCTCTAGGAACAGTTGAAGAATCTCAGACATGGCGGCTTGAAACGTTGTGCCGTTATCCGAATAGACCGTGTGGCACAGCCCTCGTCGCCCGGTGAAGCGCCTGAAAGCGGCGAGGAAAGTTTGCGAGGAGTAATCCGATACCACTTCGATATGGATTGCTCGCGTAACCAAGCAAACGAAGATGTACACGTAGCCCTTGTAGGATCGTTGGCCTCGACCTTGGGATGTGCGCACCTGGAAAGGGCCTGCATAATCCAGGCCGCACGTGGCAAAGGGTCGTGCAGGAACTCCTCGAGGCTCTGGCAGTGGGGCCATGCGCTACTCCTCGACCCGTCCTTGGAAGCGTATGCACCGAGTGCAGAGTCGAACCTCACGGCGCACCTGGTTGCGAGCCTGAGGTATCCAAAACCGGCGGCGGGTGTGGCTCACAAGGAAGGTACCCCAGGTGTTCCTCGCCAATATCAGTCTTTTTTTTTTATATGTTGTAGAACATTAAAAAATAAGACGTGTTTTTTTTATCTGCGGAAAAAGAATTTTAGGGGGTGAGACAGCCCCTCAAAATTTTGGTCACCGAGGGGTGGTTTAAGGATTTTTAATAGAATAACTTAA